>APFE030074098.1:102865-146066 GCA_000404065.3 Pinus taeda | reverse complement strand
CATCCAGGAAAGTTTGGGCATATCCTATGAAAAATAAAAGTGAAGTGTTTGGAATATTTCAAAAATTCCATGTTGCTGCTGAAAGAGAGACTAACAAATTGCTGAAGTGTTTAAGAACAGATAATGGTGGAGAATATTGCTCAAATGCATTTAAGGAATATTGTAACAGGTTTGGCATAAAGCATGAGAAGACTGTGCCTGGTATTCCTCAAAAAAATGGTGTCACAGAAAGGATGAATCGCACCATTATGGAAAAGGTGCGAAGTATGTTGTCCAATTCTAGTTTGGAGAAGAATTTTTGGGTTGAAGCAGTTAGGACCACTTACTACCTCATAAATAGATCTCCAACTATAGCCTTGGATTGCGGTATCCCTAAAGAAGTTTGGACTGGTAAGAATTTGAATTATTCTCACTTGAAAATCTTTGGATGTGAAGCATTCATACATATTCCCAAAGAAAATAGAACTAAGCTAGATGATAAATCTATGAAATGCATTTTTTTGGGATATGCGGATGAAGATCTTGGTTATTGTTTATGGGATCTAGTCAAACATAAAATTATTAGAAGCATGGATGTTATATTTAATGAGTCGGAAATGTTCAAGAGTATTGTAGGTTACTTGGAGGTCAAGAAGGTTATTGACAGGTTTATAGAGCAGCAGGAAAACATACCACCAATACAAGGAAATGAACAACAAATTCAGGATCATGAAGAAAAACAAGTGGAAAATAATGAACAACAAGAAGAAGGAACCTTGCAAGAACCTTTACAGGAGATTCAACCTGACAATGCACCACCACAGTTGGTTCATAGATCTTCTAGGCCTCATAAGCCTTCACAAAGGTATCCTCCTTCAAACTATATTTTGTTGACTAATGGAGGTGAACCTAATTGTTTTCAAGAAGCTTGTAAAGTCGAGCATGATAAAGAATGGAAGAAGAAATGAACTCTTTGTAGGAAAATAAAACTTGGGAGTTGGTAAACCTCCCAAAAGGTAGAAAGGCTCTACAAAACAAATGGGTTTACAGGATTAAGCATGAAGTTGACGAAAAGAAGGAGAGGTATAAAGCAAGACTAGTGGTCAAAGGTTTTGCCCAAAAAGAAGGTATTGACGTCACTGAACTTTTTTCACCTGTTGTTAAAATGTCATCCATTAGATTCATTCTTGGTCTAGTTGTTGCTTTAGACCTAGAATGTGAATAGTTAGATGTAAAATCTGCTTTCCTTCATGGTGAATTGGAGGAAGAAATTTATAGGGAGCAGCCATAAGGCTTCATAGAAAAAGGCAAAGAAGGCCTTGTTTGTAGGTTAAAGAAGAGTCTCTATGGGTTGAAATAGGCACCTCGACAATGGTACAAGAAATTTGATTCATTCATGTTGGAACATGGCTTTTAGAGGTTGGAAGCTGACCATTGTGTCTATATCAAGAGGTATGAACAAGTAAAGTATATCATATTATTGTTATATGTGGATGACATGTTGATTGTTGGGCATGATAAGAATAATATCAATAGGTTGAAGAAATATTTGGGTAGCAAATTTGCAATGAAGGATTTGGGACCAGCACAACAAATATGTGGCATGCAGATTATGCGTGATAGGAAAAACAAAAGGTTGTGGTTGTCACAACAATAATATATCAAGAAGGTGCTTGACAGGTTTAATATGATGGATGCCAAGCTAGTTGGTACATCCCCTTGCAGCCCACTTCAAGCTGAGTAACGAATTATGTCCTAGTAATGACAAAGAGAAAGAAAAGATGAGTAGAACTCCTTATGCTTCAGCAGCTGGCGTCTTAATGTATGTCATGGTATGCACACAACTAGACATTGCATATTTAGTGGGAGTAGTGAGTAGGTTCCTTACCAATCTAGGCAAACAATATTGGCAAGCAGTAAAATGGATTTTAAGGTATCTCAAGGCTACTAGTCATTATTGTTTATGTTTTAGTCATAGTGAGACTGTGCTTGAAGGATTTACAGATGCAGATATGGCTGGAGATATGGATACCAGAAAGTCCACTACAGGTTATTTGAAGGTGTAGCAATATCTTGGGTGTCAAGGCTGCAGAGAATAGTAGCCCTCTCTACGATAGAAGTAGAGTACATAGCTGTAACAGAAGCTTGTAAAGAGATGTTGTGGATGCAGCGATTCCTAGGAGAGATAGGAATAAAGTAGGACAAGTATGTGTTCTATTGTGATAGTCAGAGTGCCATTCACTTGGCAAAAAACCCAGCATTTCATTCAAAAACCAAGCACGTTGAATTAAGGTACCACTGGATCTGGCATGTGTTGGAGGAAGAAAAGTTACCCTTGGAAAAGATCCATAAAGATAGGAACCCTGCTGATATGCTCACTAAGATTCTACCACGAAATAAACATGAGTTATGTAGAGGCATGGTAGGACTCGGTGTGAATTAATGACTCTTATTTGGCTTCAAGTGGGAGAATGCTAAGTGTGAAGCCAAATTCATGGAGGATTATAGATCGATCTTTCTAGATCTCCAGGATTCTAGATCTTTCTACACTGCCATTTGTTTCTAGAATAGCATGCAGGATTCTAGATCCTCCTACACCGCCAGTGGTTTCTAGCTCATTCCAGATCTCCATCTGAATCACATACATGATTCTAGATCCTTCTTCTGCCTCTATAAATTTGTAATTTCTCTGGCCAAGGAAAGCAAGCCAAGGCCCAAGCTTATTATGTAATGCAAAGTCATTTTTGTTCTCCAATGATTGTTTTATCTATTCCGCTGTTTCTGACTAAGTAATCTTGATGTTTCTCCATTTGTCTATCTCTGTGAATTATTCTCTGTTATTGCCATCTAAGTCTCTAAGTATAAATCTGTTGTGTGTTTGTATGCTCTGATCCAACTTAATAGCCATTCTTTTCATGACACTATTAGAATAATCACATTTTTCAAGAAAACATGGCTACTTAGTTTTTACACACAAGATTCACAGGTAACTCTTTTAAGAGCGTGGGAAACTTATTTAATCTTTTACATACTAACCCTACAAAATTTTCATGAGAACTATATAATTGTTACCATGCAAAATAATATATTTCCTCACTCAAGTCCTTGCCATCAAGATTAGTGACCTATGTCTCTCTACACATGGCTTAAGAAATATTTTCAAGAAATTTATCTAGTTAAGTTTTCTTAGCTCACACTCATGAAATCATCCTTCTAAGAACGCTTGCAAATCCTTTCAAGAATTACCATCGTTAAATTAACTTCATTTTCAAGAACTCATGCAAATCCTTTCAAGAATTAGTATAAAAAAGCTATATTGATATATTTAATATCCAATATATAAAAAATACACATAGACATATAACATCCATAATACATAATCCATTCAAAAGCTCCATGATAATAGCCTCTAAAATATGGCTTATTCTTTTCATTATCAGTAAATAATGTAGCTCACAACCATATCTATTCTCTACATTAGATATCATATGCATTATATAATGCATACCATTTGAAAAACGAATCTATTTTATTCACTTGCATGGTGAAATAATTTAACAAAGCACAATTAAAAGAAAGTCTATTCAATTTGCATGCACGCACCTTATGTAGATTAATGAAACATTGAAGAAAAATAACGCTATTGGATGTATATTCTTGGGCTTCCAATAATCCAACAAAACATAAAAAAATCGTTTTCATCCACAAACATTAAATAGTATCCACTTTTTGGAATTTTCATGAAATATTTTCAAGGAAATAATCCTACGCATAGGATTTCATGCATGTTATCCAAGAATATAATGATAGAAATAAACCTATGAAAAGGTTTTTATGTGTGAAGATACATTTTATTTCTCAAGAAATCTATCCATTAGCTAATATGTTCATTCATATAAACACATATTTATTTTCAAGAGAATATTGAGAATATCATCTTTAATTCATCCTTCTATGCACATGTCCATGTAATATTTTGAAAAGATTTACTCAGATACCTCACTTACATAGCGAGATATTTCTCAGCTTACCATAGACAAATGGAGAAAAGGAAGTGATTTCATGTAACTCTAAGCCATGAAGTTGTTGCTCCCTCCATCCGTGATTTCATATAAATCCCATGTAATGGGAGGAAGTTTCCCTTTGAACTACAACCATTAAAGTATACCAATGTTTGATTTTTTTCTCACACAGTTACCTAATAATGAGCAAACATTCAATGCTTCCACTTCCTTGTGGGACCTAGTTTTGGAATTTACATTGACATGCGAGTCATCCATCTAGTTGGGTTCTACCTCATAACTGAAATAAAAGGATGTAAAGTCCAAGCCTCTTTATAAAAATAGAGAAGGTTGCATAGTAAGGAGTACCTGCTTCCATTGCATGCCAATGTAATTATGTTGGAGTTACATCGATACATATATTGTTATGTATGTAGCATTCTTGTTTTTATCCTCACCCAAAATTCACATCAATAGTATCAACCAATAAAACAATATTGTTTTTCTTTGGTGCTTGCAACCGAATCAACACCAACAACCTCTTTACGGCCTCATGTCAATAATATTTTCATATTAAATTAGTATTATTTTTACTAATGAGTTTTATGGGAGTTTTTCTGATAGCTATGTTACAACATTATTTCTGAAAAGCAAAAAAATATCATATTTCGAACTGGTCTCAAATTAATATATTGTCATTTTCCATTGATGTGACAATAGGCATAGACGAAGAAGTATAGATACAAATGAGCACAACTATCAAAGTAGATATTGCATGAGATATGATGAAAAGTGTGGAAAACAAACAAGAAACATAGAGAAAAAGGTACTTTTGTTCCGGTTTAGCTAGTTGTAAAATGTATTTATTTATTTTTTCCTTAAATTAATTTCAATTCAATGCTCGTGACTATGCAAAAAAATGATCGAGTCTTTTCCATTATTAATCGAAGTTATCAATAAGAATATAATGAGAACCATTTTCTATGGTGTTGTGTTAGTTACATATTAAATTTTTTTGGAAAAAGAAAATAAGGAAAAAGCAATACTTTGTGCATATTTTATATATAATAAGGAAAAAGTGACAATAACTTTGCTTGTCCCAATACAAAAATACCATGAGGAAATACTTATTACAAACATTAGTTTCTCTTAAAAATTTTGAAATAATTCCAAAGCACAAATATGATAATGGTGACTCTGAGAAAACTATTATACTAAATAACTTCAGCATTGTATAATATATTTGTCATGTTTTAGGAGAGTATCTATTTTTCCAAAATATCACAATTGCAAATATGTCTCGTAGTCAAGATTCATTTCTAGTTAGCACAATAGGTTCCATTGCAATTTCCACAACACAAATAGGGATGCGATGTGTACTAGAAATCAAAGATGGGAATGCATATCAATATAGGGCAATAGTAAGCTTAGATTTATTTGAATGTCTCAATTGTAACAAGTTATTGTTCATCTCTTATATAGTTCACATGTATCGTTTTACAAATATTACATATGTGAGAGGTTCAAGTAAATGACAAACTATTCCAACTTATTTTTCAATCCAAAAACAATTGCGAGAAAACAATTTTTTGCTAATCTTGCTAAAAATGTAGTTAAAAGACAACAAAAAGTTGTTTTAACTTCACAAACCATGTTCATATGTTCATTGAAAATAGAATAGAAGGTGGAAAGTTTGAGAAAATTCCTTTCTTCAACAAGTACAATATGCTTGGTAAATGTTATTATTATTAATTATATATATAATAGTAATATATTATATAAATAATTTCATGTTCAAGTTGCTAGTCTCGGTTTTCAAGATCATTTTTGCAGTGTCTCATCGACAATGACTAGTGCATATACAATACTTTTGAGACTATAATAAAATATAGTAGTCCATTACACACCTAGAGAACTATGGATGAAACTATGGCTACTGTACCATTTTATAAGGAAAAGTGTTGCTTTGTTTATTTCCATTGATTAAACAATATGATACATGCAAACAATAAGACTATAACATACTATGTTTTAAGAGGCATGGAACAGGAAAAAGTATTACCTTATTTGAAAAAATTTCCTCTCATCAATACTATGTTAACAAATCAACTTTAATTATTGACATGTTGTCAGATTTGGAGATCCATGGAACATTTACAATAAACTATCAAAAAATAATTATGTGTATACAATGATGGTTGTCTTTATTTCAATTATTGATGAATCTAATGATGGTATGGTTTTCTTTACTCGAATTGTCAAGCAATGTATATATGGTATTCTGGAGATGGTATTATTATCGAGTTGTCAAGAAGTGTTCGACAGAAAGTGTAGATATGCCTGTTACTAGAAACTATTAGGACTAAATTCCCATTGACTATTGGTGAGGGGTGCCTATGCATGTCCATAGTTCCAATCTTAGCACCACCTTGAATCTACTTTCTACTTCATGAATTTGAGCATTTACAAGGAGTTTTTCCCAGTTTTTGTATGGATGGGATCTAATTTCATCTTATGGAAAGGGATTTGTAGCTATTAACATTGTACAAAATGTATTTCAATGAACTATTTTGTTTATGTTCCACATTTTGTGTTATGTTGTGTGTGCTTTTTCTCAATGTCATTTCTTACATTACTTAATGAGTTATCAAATTTTCAAATCCTATAATTAGTTAAACAATATTATAAAACATATTTCCTTCACACATATTTTATGTTTGCATAAAAACTTTCTTTGCACATGACATTTCAAATAGAGTAATATAAAAAGTTAATACTAGCATGTAACTTTTCCTAAAGGAAGGTACAATATCCATATGCTTGCAATTGTACACTTGGATAAGATTAGAAAACAAATGCAAACTCTTTCACATTTTTTAAAGGAGAGAACAAGATCTATGTATTTTCAATTGTGAAATTTCATTAGATCACACATAACATTTACATTCATCTGGTGATTCGATTAAGCGTAATTTAAAAAATGTATTTTCCATGAAAGTAATCATAGTATAGGTGATGCAATGTTATTACTTTTTCCTGCTATATGTTTCAAAAAAATGTTTGTTTTACTATGCTAGGAAAATTGCGATATATATACTTTAGCATAGACTAAATTTTGAGATTGGCTGAGCAATCCAAGACTTGGTAACGATTTCTTCATGGAGTTTCACATTTCTATTGATTTTGTTGCGGTAATGTTGGTCTAATTTCTCTATTCATGTTTTGCAAGAAATATTCTAATAACATTTTTATAGATTCCAATTCATCTTCTAACCACTCAAGCATTTGTTGAATTCGCAATATGATATTCATTAGCGTTGAGATATCTTGGCTAAGCATTGAGAATACCTTGGTTGATCATTAAGATATATTGGATAACTACATATAACTCTTCTTATATGCTTCTACTGTTGATTTATTATGCTTTCTTCTTATATCTATATATATATATTATAATATATATAATAAATATAATATAATATATAATATATATATAAATATATAATATATATATATATATATATATATATATGAGAGAGAGAGAGAGAGAGAGATTACCATGCATACTCCATTCACCAAAAAAGTTATTTTTATCATGCTTTCACTTTGTCTTTTGTTTTCAATTATAATATGAACATGGATTGCAATATAGGTACAAATAACTATTAAATTTAGCCAAACAACATTTTTTTAAATAACTTAATACAGAGGTATGAAAGAGGCTTTCATTGTGCTCTTTTTGTATTTGCATATAATGTGAGACCATTAACTCAACATAGTGCAAAGGAAGATTTGAACAGGTGCTTGCTTTGGCTACCAATGAAGAAGTGAACATATTGAGAATATTTTCTCTCATCAAGATGAAGGACCTCATGCTCACCGCCATATTCGATGAGGTGTGTGAGAAGTGTAAGAAAGGGTGTGTGAAGAAATTGTGTCCAAGGGAGTTTCTTAAAGAGAAAGGAATATTTCAAGTCAATATCGTTTCCTACACACATGGCACAATGCATACTTTCTCTGCACATTTGTCAGTTTTTTAAGTGTCCTTCGGTATAAAGTACTACATTTGGAACAGTATTCATAATCCATAATTCAATTTATGCTCTTTTAAACTTGTTTTTGTTTCTCTTTATTGTCCCTTTTGTTGAAATTCAATTAAAAAAAATCAACTTTGCCATAATTTTGATACATGATGCAGTGTGGAGGAACCCCTAGGTGAATGCCTGAAGATGGATTACACTTTTGGGCCAAATGTGGCGATGAAATTTCAAAATTTTACTCGTTTACTGAATCGAAGCCCTCAAAATTCATAAAATAATTGTGAATTTTGATTAAGAGAAAAAAGACAATTTTTGGAGAATTATGTTGTTGTCCTAATGATATTTTTGTAAAAGAAATTAGTGTCGTATAATATTTCAATTTTCCATTAAATGAAATAATTGTCCTTGCAAATTTTCACACATATTAAGAGGTATGTGTGTGTTCATCTAACATAACTTAGTCTAAAATGTAATATATATATAGAGATGATCATGATCTACACGGAGAGAGCTATGTTTTAAATATTAAAAATCTATTTTTCTATATAATATATATATATATATATATATATATTATATGATCATTTTTATGGTTGGAAAAATCTACACGGAGAGAGCTATGTTTTAAATATTAAAAATCTATTTTTCTATGCAAAAAAATATTTTTTTATTATTTTTTGAAGTTGGTGAAGTAATATTGCAATTGCATTTTGCAGAAACATGTGTTCAGGTAAGGTTTTTTTCAACTATTTAAATAAATTGAAAAACCAAGAGTACCTTTTTGAAGAGGACTCATGAACAAAGATAGTGGTATTTTTTTATTTTTGTAATTCGTTGTGTATATTTTTATCTTATTGATTTTTTATTTATCCTCTTTAAAATTGTCCAAACAAATTTCAATCATTATCCTTAAAAGAAATTACATGAAAAATATCATATGAATTTGGAAATAACAAACTCATATGCCATTGGAAAGAGGATTTGTTTCTGAATCCAACATGATCAACTTTGCCACTTAAAGACAAAATTTTCTCTAAGTCTACTACGGTACAAAATGGTGTTGCAGGAATTTTTGGAGACAGGGTGTTGGAATTATGGATTTTATGACCTGAGAAGCTCGATCGAGTGCTTAAAAATGGCTCACTCAAGGACTTAAACTGCTCGATCAAGCCCTCTTTTTTTTCACCTAAATGCACCCTCTCTTGCCAAAAAGTGTAACCCAAATCCATGATATAACCCCCCTAGTACCCACTCATTTCTTCTTTCACACCTCCGAACTCCACCTAATGTATCAACTTTATGGGTATTTGTTTAGGCGTTGACTCCCCCAACCCCTTACCTATGTAAGGGAGATAGAACCCCATTAACTTTGGCATCATTAGGGAGAGTAGTAACATTTGTAACTAATATTTGTTTTCTTGGACTACATTAATGAATTTTATCATGCTCAGTCACCCAAACCAAATGGTGTGCACGATATATGAATTTTCATTCGATTTATATCAATTTACAAATATAAACCATATAAAAATAAGTGTTCACAAATTTAAACTATATTGATTTCACAAATTATGTATTTACACATTCAAACCCATTAATTACAATATTTATGCTGGAATAAGGAATTACTAAGGGCAAGAGGTGAGGTAAATTAGTAATAGTGAGGTTCTTATATATCTAGCTCAATTCTTGATTTTCTCTCTCTCTCTCTCTCTCTTCTCTAATATATACTATAAGTATTAATATATTATATATTATATAGAAGAGATGAGAGATGTGAGAAGAGAGAGTGAGAGCAATGTAAAGTCGTTTGATTATTTGAGCACAAAGTCTGTTTCAATTGAGCATACACATCACACATAGTACCGACCCTAGGCTATTGTTTTACGTGGAAACACCTCAAAGGGAGGAAAACCACAAATATTTATTATTTGATGTAAATGAAGTTCCTACTTAATTACATCTAGTTTTTTGTGATCACCCACTCATAGAAGGCCCCAACCCCCTTAAGATGGAAAGCCAGTACTTGGCAATAGGCACCAACCTCATATGAATGCAAGCCACTACCTACTTTAGCCACTCTACTTTTCATACAATTTTAAAATTGAAAACAAATGCATATAAAAAATGCTCAGAATATAAACATGATTATCTTCTCCAGACAAAACTGTCCTTTCTCTTCTACAGTTCCTCCTCGCACTACCCCCTTCACTACTCTTGGTTCAGACACCCTTCAACTTACACACTCCCATACACCACCTCACCCTTAATATGGTTGCACATAACAACTCTACATGCCCAACATTGGACAACCACCATTCAAGGTTTTATTCGAATGTTCCATAGGGAAAAATGTCATCTATTTAATCCATTACTCTACCTTTTGATCTTGCTTGAGTGTACTATTATATGGCGGTCTATCTTGTTATTGCATATAATTTCTTGGCCTCAACACTCACACTAAACACTAAGAATGGCCCCCCTTGAATCAAAAATTTGAGCTCCATTAAACATGTCATGGACACCTAATCATTCTCCATGCCAGGAATTGATTATTATTTTAGATAGAGTACTGCATTACTACATTCATCCTCCTTGATTTCCCATAGATATCTTAGTGTACTTGAAGGCATGGCTTCTCATGCACTATACTTAAAGCTTATGCTTTTACACATATTTCAATTAATTATTCCTCACATGCATGACAAATCAGAGTTGGCTTGTTCTTGTTTGGGACAGGCTCCATTAATTCATTTTGAGCACTCATGGTCCTTCATTTCTTATGACAACACAATTCTAAAGTTTCCAATAACTTAATGGAACCAAACCTAATTGCACATTTACTCAACTACCAACTCATTGATGCCTTTAACTTCAGAGTCGAGCCTCATAGTGTTATGTAAACACACGAGACTACCTTTTTAACCATTCAGTGGGCTCCTTCTCTTATATATATATGAAACTACAAAGTTGGAAGCTTGGATGCTCTAGTGTTCGTATCTTTTTATTAAATAGTTTCTTAATACTTAGAGGCTTACGGGATTCCAATATAACCGACTTGACCTTAGCACCTTTCCATTGGTGCCTTTACCTATTTTTCTCCAGAGGACTAGGTGTTGTGACCTTCGACTTAGGGATCTCAGCACTAACCTCTTTGCTAGCCTACGTGAGCTTAATTCCCTTTTAAATTTCTCCTTCACACTCTTGGTTTTTTTTATTAAATGTACATTTGTGCTTGCACCAAGCCCATAGCTCTCTATCTAGGCATACAAGACGATTCTAGAACCCTGCATGCCTGTAACGTATTATGAAATGAAATTGCATACTACTTAGAAGCTTGCAAGCTTCTCAGATTTTCCCACTTGTCTGCACCACTTCTAATTTTGCTCCTCTTCCTTTGCACTCTATTATTGGAGGATCCATGATTCCCCACCTTTGACCTATCGAACTTTGAAGACCTCTGCCTGTAAGCCACTGAAGAAATCCACTTTCCAACCCCACTACAATGACCAACTCCATGATATCCCTAATCACTTATAAATAAAGTTACAAGATTCTAATTTTATGGGCTTCTGACCATCTGGGTAATATCCACTAGTTTTCAATTATTTACCAGGTTTCTAGGCTTTTAAGATTCCATGCTCCTGACCTTCTAGGAAATCTCAACTAGTTGTCAACTAGGTTCCAGGCTTTTCGGCACAGAAACTATGGCTCAAAATAAATTTTGCTTTGGGGTGCCATTTGCAAAATTCAACATATCATTGGAAAGATCTCTCCAAGCACTTTCCAACTATGCCAATTCCATGACACTCTGAGCCAAACACCTAAGGAATAATCTCCTGTAAAGTCTAGTATTCCTAACCATCATAGTCATATTTTTATGGCTTCTACACTAAACCCACTACTATGATGATTCTCTATATGAGACTATGGAAACCATGGGAGCCCCCTAAGCTGCACAAAAAACTGACTCGGTTGACACCAATGACAACATACTGAGTTCCACCAACCATTTGGACAAAGACGACTACCCAATAATCTCACCCTTTGGCATTGATGGAAACAGACCAAGTTCTCACTAAAAGAAGGCATGGTTTTATCGATAGTTGTTCTTCGCTTTAGAATTTATAAACTTCTCCCCCTAAACATCAATGGTAAAGGGTTCTCCTAAAATATCCCCCCAAAATAGTGTATTCTAATCTTCAACTGATCCGATAAGACAAGTAGCTTAAAACACTCATTGTAACTAATTCATTTGGGTGGGGGAGTCACATCTCCTATATGTTATTGGGGATACACAATGGGTTCTCTTGCTAGTGACTTAATGAAAATGTTTGCAAGATGCTCTTTTGGTGGCCACATATTCAAGTCAAACAACATTAGCATCAACTTGTACTCTTAAGAAATGAAACTTGATAGGAATGTGCTTTGTCTTTCAGTTCATGACATGATTCTTAGAAACGTTAGTAGCATTAGTATTGCCACACATGATTGTAATTGGATTAGTCAACTCTACCTTAATATCCTTCAAGACCTACTTCATCCAAACAATTTGGGAGAAACAAGTGACAATTGCAAATACTCTACTTCAGTTGTTGATAGAGAGATAGATATTGTTTCTTGTTGACCCAAGATACTAAGAAAACTCTTAAAAATAATAGTGAACCAGAACTACTCTTCCTGTCATCAATATTGCCTTCCAAATTAGCATTGGTATAGGCCTTCAATTTAAACTATCTTCTCCTAGCATACCACAACCATAGTTTGTTGCGCCTTGCAAGTATTTGAAAATCCATTTTACATCAATCACATGAATTTCATGGGTGCAGGAAATATTGCCATCCAAATCAGCATCGATATAGGCCTTCAATTTAAACTCTCTTATCCTAGCATACCACAACCATAGTCTGTTGTGCCTTGCAAGTATTTGAAAATCAATTTTACATCAATCACATGACTTTCATGGGCGCGGGATTGAAATATGGCCACGAAATCTACTGCTTTCATGATCTCGGGTGTAGATGTTGTGAGGTAAAGCATGCTTCCAAACATCGATCTGTAGAATGTATGATTTACAAGAGGTGTCTCATCTTCTTTACATGAATTACAACCAATAACAATAGGAGTGATAACTGACTTGCATTATATCAATCCAAATTTATTTATTTTTTCTCACAAATATTTGTATTGAGAGATAAAGATGTCATCCTTTGATTGAGAAATTTCTAGTCCTAGAAGAAAATATAGTTCTCCTATAATGGGAATCTCAAACTTTTTTGCATACACTTTGCAAATTGATGTCCCAACAACTCCAAATCAATGCCAAAAATTGTGTCATATATATACACTACCATAATCAATAGGTTGTCATCTTCAGACTTTATATACATATTTCTATATGCAGTACCCCTCTTAAAGCCTTATTGATGAACGTATTTGTCCAGTCTAGGATACTAGGCTCTAGGGGCCTATTTAAGATCATATAAGGAATTTTTTTGTTTTAAGATAAACACGTTTATTTTTTCGTTGTGAGCATCAACCCTTCTACCAGCTCAATGTATACTTCTTATTCCAAATATCCATTGAGAAAGGTTGACTTCACATCCATCTGATACATCATGATATTTTTATGATTGGAAAAAACAAGAAACACCCTGATAGCTTCTAGTCTTGCTATAGATGCAAATGTTTCATCAAAATATATACCCTCTATTTGGGCATACCCTATAGATGTAAATGTTTCATCAAAATATATACCCTCTATTTGGGCATACCCTTTGTATACTAAGTGATCCTTATTCCTAATCACCTGAAATTTCTCATTGAGCTTATCTTTGAAGACCCATTTGGTTCCTATGTCATTTTTCTCTTTAGGTCTTCGAACAAGGTCCCAAGTGTCATTCTTCTCAATTTGATCTAGCTCTTCATTCATTAGCTTTACCCATGACTTATCCTCACTTGCTTGATTGAGATTATTAGGCTCAATTTGAGATAATACAGAAAGATTTGTGCAACTTTGGATGCCAATTAATGTCCTCCTTGTTTGAAAATCAATCCTTTGATCACCAGTAACTTGACTTTCAGGATGTTGTTTTTGTACATACCTTGAGGGAGTTTTCAACCTTGGTATTGAACTTATTTATTCATCTTCATTATCTGCTTCTATTTCTTCTTGATTTTAGAATTTTTCCTCTAAATGTTCTTCTCCATTTGAGTTCATGTTTCCTCTAGAGGACTCTAATTATGATATTATTTCATCCACTACTATCTCAATTCATTATTCAACTTTCTTTGTCCTTTTGTTGAAGCACTTGTATCCTTTACTCCAGACTTAGTACCCAAGAAATATGCCCTCATCAACACAGGGGTCAAAATTTCCAATATTTTTATCATTTCTCTTGATAAAGAACTTTCTCCCAAACACCTCATTGTGTTTCACTGATATAGGTCTCCCTTTCCATAACTCATAGGGAGTCTTATCACTATTAGGACTGAGTTGTGTTCTATTTTCTAGGTACACTATTTCTTGAGTCACTTCTCCCCAAAAAGGTGTGTGGTACATATGCTTCATCCATCATCACTCTGGACATCTCTTGAACTATTATGTTCCTTGTTTCCACAACTTAATTCTGTTGTGGAGTTCTAGCCACATAATATTTACTCCTTATGCCATTCTCTACACAATACTCTTTGAATTATGTCGAAGTGAATTCTCCACCTATGTCTAATCTTAGACATTTTATCTTTAGATATTTCTTTTTCTCAACTCGGGCTTTGAAAATATTTAAATTATTAAGATATTTTAATTTTTATTTCAAGAGTAATATTAATGTGGTTCTGGTAAAGTCATCAATAAATAAAATAAAATACCTTTATCCTCTTGGGATTTTTATTCTGGCAAGGCCACAAATGTCAATATTAATTAGCTCCATAAGTTTAGATGATAAGAACTCCTTTGTCTTGAACTGAGTCCATGTCTTCTTACCTAATTGGAAAGACTTGTAGATTAAGTCATCAAGCCTCAACGGTCTTGGAAATGCTCTTAGATTTTGAATTGTTGATCTTTATTGAGATGTCAAAATTTATATGGCCAAGCATTCTATGCCACAACCAAGTTTGTTTTGTCTTGCTCGAGTAGTTTCTTACTCTAGAGTCATCACACACATATACATTGTTGTGAGTTCTGATTTCCTTTCCCACTCACTTTTCATTCTCTTCCATTCGGATCTCACAATATTCGGATCAAAAGGTCACATTATAACCATTATCACACTTTTGACTAACACTCAAAAAATAGTGCTTGAGACCATCTACATATAGCGCATTTTAATGCTTAGTCTTTTCACCAAGGCTAACTATGCCCTTAACTTTAATTCTTGCTAGAGTATTGTTATCAATAGTGACATTGTTCCCTCTATAATTTTCTTTTAGAGGAAGGTATTTACTCTTATACCCAGTCATATTCTTGGAACAACCACTATGCACATACCAACAATTTTCTTGATCATGTGCATACAGAGCGAGCCAACATTCCATGATTTCTCTAGTGTTGTGTTCCTAATTATTCTTGTCTTTTGGAAAGGTTGGGTGCCAAGAATTTTGGAATTTATAATCATACTTGAATTTTCTTCTACACTCACTTGCTTTGTGCCCAAAAGTTTTACATTTGAAACATTCAACATCATATTTAAGAGGAGAGAAAGGATTTTTATTTATGGGAGGATAGTTTTGAGATCTAAAATTATGATATGGTATGTATCTGAAATTTTAATCTCTTTCAAATTTGACTCTTCTAAAATTAATATCTTTACTTCCAAAGATAGGAAATTTATAGAAATAACCATCAAACAAATTAGGGCACCTGAAATTGGAAAATATTTGAGTTGGTGGAGAATGCTAGTACCTCATTTGTCTTGTTGATTGATCCATTCTCGTGTGGTGCGATTCCTTTGAGGAGTTAGAAATATTTTTCCCATGTTGGGTGTCTCTCTAGCTAGACTTCTATTTTCCTCATTGAGTCTACCTTGAAGCATATTTTCATAGCTTTCGGGTTCTTCAACTCCAGCGATCTTGAAGGTCATATTTTTCATAGAATGCTCTTATGATCTAGAATATCTGAGGCATGTCTTGTTTTTTGGAGATATTTAACTATTGAAAATGTATTCTAACTTCTTTGTACCTTCTACAAATTTTTCATCAAGATCGTGCTCTGTCTCTAATCTCATACGATATGTTCTCAAGGAGAAAATTTCTACCTCCATACTTTGACAATTTTCTCCCCACCCATAATCAAGTCATTAAGAATTTTTTCCTTCTGTTTTGCTTCTTCTAACCTAAATTTTGGGGAAAAAATATATCCCTTACATTTTTATGGGATCATATCCCCATCTTCCTTGATCAACTCTTGCTTTAAGTGTCTATTCTCTTCTTCTATCTTTTCACACTTTTCTTGTTTTTCTTCTAGTGAAAGAGCTAGACTCTCTTTACTTCTAATGGATTCCTCATGTTTTTATTTTTTATAAACTAATTCTTTATTTTTTGAGTTGCACATCCCTTCTTCAGCTCACAACATTTGTTATTTTAGTTGCTTTTTCTTTCTTCTGGTATTCGTTAACTCATCAAGACAGGTAATGGTCTTTCCTTCAATGTCCACTACTCCTTCTTCTTATTCTTTAGAGTTTGTAACATTCTTTTTTCTTGGATTCAGCTTCAAATACCATAAGCAAACACTCATTTGACTCATCCTCTAAGGAATTCTTGCTATCATAATTTGGTGTCGAGCTATGCTCTTTGGAGTAGAGCTCCTTCTTCTTGAAGTACTTCTTGTTTTGATATTTATGAGTATTTCCTTTGATATTTTTATCATTATCATTTTCTGACTTTTCTTTGTAAGGAAACTTGGATGAAAAATATCCAACTCTTTCAGAATCAACTCATTTTAAGTGAAGCATTCCTATATACTTCCCTAACCCATGATTTAGTTTCTTGGTAAAGTGCGCTAGCTCCTAATCAAATTCATAGCTAGAACACTCCTGATGATATTTGTGCTTGTTAGCCTTCTTGAACACCTTGAAAGTTTCCTCCTTTGGTTCAATCTTCTCTTTCCCTACTCTCATCTCATCAGTTGTGAGAGTACCAAGTAGTGGGTCCATTGTGAGACTTTTCATATCAGTCATCTCTTCAATGGATGATATTTTGGCATTAAATCTCATAGGAGGAGATCTTAAGACCTTTTGAAAAATTACATCCTCTTTGATGGCTTCACCAAGTCCTCTAATCATGTTGGTCCCCTCATCAACTTTGAGGAAATACTCTACCATGATTTCCTCTTCACTCATCCTAAGCTTTCAAACCTCATTTTGAAAACATGAATTTTAGCCTGCTTGAATTTATGATCTCTTTCATGAATCTAATTGAGCTCGACCCTTACCTCCTTAGCATACTTATGCTGGATAACATTTACAAGTTTAGATTGACTAAGCTCAAAGAGAATGGAATTTTTTTCTTTATCATTATTTCCATACACCTTTTTACTAGCTACATCTATGGGACGGGGATCAGGGATAACATAATCTTCCAAAATAGAACTCCAAACATATACCTCTAGGGACATGAGATAGGATTCCATTATAACTTTCCAAAAGGTGTAGTTTGTCCCATCAAATACTTGTATCTTACTTGAGTAAACATCCTGACTCTCTTATATAGAAATAATTCCTCATAGATCTACAATCCGTTGGTTAAATGGTTACTGAAGAAAAATTGCCTCCGATACTAAATGTTGGAATAAGGAATCGTTGAGAGGGGGGTTGAATCAGTAATAGTGAGGTTCTTATAATTTGAGCTCAATTCTTGATTTTCTTTTACTTTCTCTAGTTACTTGTGAGAGTGTTCATATATATATATATATATATATATATATGAAACAAAGTAATTCATTCACATGAGCACATAATTCATCAATTGAGCAGGACACACATATTGACACAATTATTTTTACTTGGAAACCCAAAGGGAGAAAACCACCAATTTGTTTGTTATTATGATGTAGATTAAGCACCTACTTAATCACATCAATTTTTTTGTGACCACTAACTCACAAGACGCCCCAACCCCCTTAAGGTAGTAAGCCACTACTTTCGAAGAGGCACCAACCTCTTATGACTGTAGGCCACTACATGATTTAGCCACCATTAAGCTTTTAATACAATTTTCAAACTAAAAACAAAGGCATATAAAAATTCTCAGAATATACACTTGATCAGCTTCTCCACACAACACTTTCCTTTATGTTCTGCAATTCCTCTTTTTAATTTCCTCTTCACTGCTCAACCAACACTAGTCTCATCCCTCAGCTAATTTGTGTTACTGTTACCTATCGAATCATACATGCTTAATATTACACACTCCCATACAAAACGTTACTCTTAATCATAATGCACACTAAAACTATACATCCCCCACATCACAAAACAACCATGGAAGGTTTTGTTCCAAGTGTTATGTTAGAGTCGGTCTTGTCAGTCCTCCACCAGAGATCAAAACTCTTTCTGCATTTCATTTTTAGGTGTCTTGCTCCATCCACTCAGCTACATTTCGCTAGGGGCATGCCATAATTTGATGGGAGGGTCTTCTCAGTGATTACCCCTTACCCCTCATGTCTAGCACCTGCTGGCTTAGGTATTTTCATCAATGTTCATTAAAGTCCATGACAGTCAATGTTTGATCTTTTAATGGAAAAGAGTCATTTCAGTCATTAGGTATAATGATTAGTCAATTTGGTCTTCAACCATGTCCAATAAAGCCATGTGGGCCAGAGGGAGGCCCTTACAAAGTTGTGATTTAAAGATTTTCATCATCATGTTGACAAATTACGACTGTTCTTCAAAACTCTGTTTTGAAGAAAAGTCAATAGTGTGTCATTTGTAATAATTTTCAAAAAGTATAGTTGATCTCTTTACGCGCAGTGATGGTTTCCTTGGCCAAATGCCATGTCAGCTACCTCTGCAAAAAAGTGCCAAAATGTTCATCATTTTAGTTAAAAATCCAAAAGGGAAAAGTGAAATACAGAGTTGAATTAAATCATGGAAAAAGTGCCAAAACAAAACATTACCAAAGTGGGTTTTGAAGAAACAAAAATCAAAACCATGACTTCAATGTCTTTATATAGAGTTTTCATAAGAATCAATGTCATCTTGCACACCAAATACAAAGAGAAGCATTTCAAAGTGATTGTGAGAGCTAGCACGCATTTTGGGTGATGTTGGAGGTGTTTTCACAGGCGCGGTGCACAGGCAGAGGGGTGCGGCGCACTAGGCGTGACCAAACAGTGTTAAACAACATGGGCGCGGCGAACACAAACGGCACGGCACACTGGGTATGCTACATGGCGCATACACATAGAGGCCCGATTTTGCTCCGAATTTCAACAAATTTCCTTTCAATCCTTTGAACTTGCCAGGTAGGGTCGACATCTTGGTTGCTCATCCATTTTTGTGTTAGTTTGATGATGGTTTATGGTCGCTTATGGTTGCAATAAAAACTCTTAAAACCATACCAATTAAAGACATCAAAACCGTTGCTGTTAGGGTTGCGAATTCATTGTGTTGATGCCAAGGTTCCTCCTCCATTTCATCTTTCCCTTCTTTCCATCGTTCCCTTCTACCCTATTCCATTTTTCCCTACCCTAAAATGTTACTAAAATCCTATTCCCTATCCCCTCCACTCATTTGTCAAATGTAAAACCCCAAAATCCTACCTTATATAAATTTCCAAACCCTCCTACATGTCCCTAAACAAAATTTCTGCCCATAATCCCTAACCCCTTCATATTATTCCCCTTCCTAACCGTCCCTTTTGCATTGTTCCCCTTGGTGACAAAATTCAATTATCTTGGTGACAGAGTTTCATACATCATTAAAGGGTAGTCCAAGCACAGTGCATATACAACAGCATCTTTTCTTCAAGGAATTTGGTACAGTAGTAATGGCATCTGAGCATTCCTGCCCTGCCCTGCCCTCTTGCTATGTCATGTTTCCAGCATCTTTCATGCTTTGAGTTTTCTCAAAAGGTGGCTAGTGTTCGATTTCATCATGAGGTGGCTCGTCTTTTTGTGCTTCACTTACATGGAGATCACGCTATCTTAGCTAGTGTCACCTTCATACTTACACCTAAATCTGTCTCATTAGCAACCCGCATACCGAATGTTGGAGAACCATGGCACAACAAACAAAAGATTGATCAGCAGCATTATGAGCCATACATTAAAGCCAGTTTCTTGAGGCAGCTCAAAAGAGTCTTTCCATTCCGATATCTGAAAGATGAATATCATCCTCTCATGAAGTTAATCATGAAATATTTTAGCTGTGAGGGGAGGTTCTCTCGTTTATATGCTTATCACATCAAGTTTCTCATGCATTTTACTAGGGTACGGATGATGAACATCCCATATTTCATTTGCAGGAACATAGAGAGGATGAACAACTTCATGCAGCACAAAACCCCTCAGCAGCAACTTAACAGTGTTTATCATTTTTCTCTTATTAAGATTTTGGTGGTTCATCAGTTGGGATTACAGGGCATTACTTGGGATTATTTCATCTCCTGTGACCTCTTTAGCACTTCACATGGATTATCAGAGGCAAAACATGAGATAGGTGGTCCTTCTCATCAGTATGAGCACCATGAGACCACTAGTGTGCCGGTATTCATCACATATCAGACAGGAGTTAGACATTTGTTTGCAACAGCAAATCGAGTCTTATCTCCACCCGGGGTGGAAGGGGCTTCGCTTCCGACATTAGGAGCACAGGTACAGGATAGGGGCAAGGAGCCCATGCATGATGAGGGACCATCAGGTGAATGAGAGGCCAACTTCATTCTCATTCATGATGTTAATACAGATGTGGAGAGTCGCAAACATAGAAGGATAATCCAGGAGCAGCAAATAGAGATCCAAGCCTTGTCTCTCAATTTGGAGAGGGCCAAGTGGATTATCAGGTACTTGGAGCGGAGGAATAAACAGCTCGAAGACTAGCAGGAGATCATGGAGTTGCAAAACATCCACGAGAATCATCGATCTGCCAAACAGAGGAGGATTGAGCTCACTCCATTAGAGCAAGAGATTAATGATGACCGAGAGTCTTGGCTCGAGCGGGTCAACATCCACCTTGAGAGATTACTAGAAAGCGCCGACAAGGATGAAACATTATTGAGGCATATGGTTTATCACTACAGGGCACGTAACATGAGTTCCAAGGTTCAGATAAGGAATTTGAAGGCGAAATTAAGGAAAGCAACAAAAAGACAAAAGAGGCAAAAAGAGCAAGATCAGCTCTGAATCTTGGCTGAAGCCTCTTTGGCCCAACATGGCACTTCATAGAGAAGCCCCAACCCAAATTTCAAAAAATTTGGGGCATTTTTGGTCTTTTGACAATTTTTTGTACAAAAACAGGGTTTTTCTCCCTGTGCGCCGTGCCATTGGCGCACGCTTATGCTAGGGAGCTCTAAATTGAAAAACATTTATATTTTTGGATTTGGCATGAAAAATCATGACTGCTGGTGCATGGCGAAGAAGTTTGGGCAAGTTTTGAGTCCTCAGGAGGTCGAAAATACTCAAAACATGACCTCTCTGCCCCTATTTTTACAGACAGGAAGCAATCTTGGGAGATTGACGTTTTGGAGTGAAACCTAAGCACCAAATTCAGAAATTCCACTCGGGTTGGAAAGTAGATAGGTAGGGATTTATAGCAACCACACTTGGGCACAATTTGGACTTCAGAAAGTACCTCAAAACCACCTCCAAAGTGGCGCGACGCATACAGCTTTGGGCGTGGCGCACAGAGACCCAAAGGCCAAAATCACTTCCACTCCACAAAATTTCGATTTGCGATTTTCTCCAAGTGGGCTCGTTCATTTACAATAATTTTTTCCCAGCACCTAAGGAAAAGTTTAAAAATCATTTTCACTAAAGGTTGGCTTCTATCAAAGTGGCAAAAGGAAGGCGAGCAGTCACCCAAAAAATCTATGCTATAGTTTTGTTATTTTTGTAACGTTGCACCTGTCACTAATGGTTTGCTTTTCATTTCTAGTTTGTAATGATTTAAAAAGCTCCCCAAATTTAGGTTGTTCTATTTCTTGATGGCAAAGTCTATTTATTGTATGAACAACCATTTGCAAAGGGTTGGTGGGAATTTCTAGGAGACTGTGGGAGAGAAACTCAGTTACTCTTTGTACATTTTGATAGAGAATTAATGAAAGGGTGTGGCTCTAGTTCATGAGATTCATGTGGTGTGAGTTTAGAAAATGTATTTTCTTTATGTTTCATATGTATTTCATTATGTTTCACAGTGCATTCATATTCATTTCCAGTGAAAGCTTCTAAGTAAGAAAAGGTAGAATTCATGTTTATTTATCTGCCTTTGGGAAAGTTTCACGTTCTGTGTTCTTCTTCTATTGAAAAGGATTCATGTATTTATGCCCTTTTCACCCTCCTAAACAATCTTTCCATTTCACATTATTTCAAATTTAATTGCTAGACTTTCCACATGTCTTGCCTCACGAAGTAATCTGTGCCTTTGTGTTAAATTCTCTCCTAATGATGTTCTTTGGTCCCATACATCCCAGAAAACTCAGTCATTTATCAAAAATTGCCTCTTGTTCCATATCTATTTACCTAGCCTAAAATCAATATTCATTGTAAGTCATCTCAGACCATATTGTTTATTTATTCACTGAGCATGACACGGAGAGAGCCCTCTCCTATTCTGGTAGTGCTAGCTACCAGACTGAGCGTGGTTTGTGGTTACCCTGAATTTTTCCTTCCTTCATCCTAAGGTAGATTTAGGCTCTAACATAGTGGTGACCATACTGGGGACGGAAATTTTTTCTTGTTTGTCTTCTTCGTTGCGTAAATGGAAGTCTTAAGCTACAAACACCCCTTACTTCTGATAATTCTAAGCTTTCAGATGATAAGTTTAGGATTTGATAGGCTGAGTAAGTTATTCATGTCCTTTTGATTTTTTTTTTTTAATAGCACGTTGCCTTCTAGAAGATATACCAAAGCTAATCCTGATCCAGATCCTCCTCACATCTACGAAAATCCCAACTTGATTCCAAGACTTCATCGTCAAGAGTGCTCTATATCTCCTGTGTTCAAATCCCATTCATGTCCCGACATTTTTGAGTATCTTGAAGAGCTAGATTTTGATGAGGAGTTTGAAATATCATTGTTCGAGACCAAATCCGAAAGGGCGGTTGACTCTACTGTCCCCAATCCACAGTTTCTTGTGGACTTAGAAACTGAAAGAGCTAACCGGTCAATTGATAATTATATTATGATACAGCTTCAAACTCCAATTGCTAATCCCTTACAACCTGCACACACTCCCCCAACGCCTCCAAGACCAAACCTAACAAGAGTGATGGCTGCTCGTTTTGCACCTCTTGCGATGCCTCAAGTTTTAGATGATATGCCCACAGATTATCAAAGAAAAATCCCGTTGTTTGATGGTGCTCCTAACAACATTACCGCTCAGCAACATGTGGACAGAATGGCAGATTTCTATGACCTTCACGAGATCAATGCAGAGAATGTGGCAATGAGACTCTTTGTATAGACATTTGCAGGTGAAGTGAGCAAATGGTTCAGAGGTTTGTCGGTTGCACGTATTGCTACCTTGGCCGACCTGCAAAGATAATTTTTAGGCTGGTGGGAAGTGAAAAATAATCCTCTCCAAATTCTGGCTGAATATGAGCAAATCAAATGAAATGCTGGTGAGTTGGTCCAAGACTACTGCATTAGATTCAATTCTATTTATAAGAAATTCTCGATCATCTAAGGCCACCTATGGGGCTAGCCATGGTGAATTTTCCTGATGTTTCAATGTTGACATGGCTTATAAATTAAGAGAGAGAGAACCAGCCACAATGGAAAACATGCAGAAGATCGCGGTCAGCGTTGAAGCAAATCTGCTGACCAAGAGGGCTAGAGCAAAGGCGGAAAAGAAGGTCACCGTAAAAGAAGAATCTTCCTCGGTAGACCAATTACTCCACAAGGTAGAGCAGATGCTTGAAAGGGTGAAACTTGGCAAACCTGAGCCACAAGTTAGAAATTCTAACTTCCATGGCCAACACCAGCCACAATATAGAATAAGGCAGAGAGATCAGCGAGCCCAAGATCAGATAGCACAACAGCTAGTACAACCACCTTTGCGGCAAAATTTTGTGCATGGACTGGAGTCGGATGAGGACGGGAATATAATAGGTGAAGAAAACCACTTCTTTACTCCTGGTGATTTTCCTATTTATATCACTGAGGATGAGGAGTATGCAGAAAGTTCGGCTGCACACAAAGATGCAAATTTCATTCTGGCAAATGACACTGTTTTGGAGGAAGAATCAGATGAGTACCAAAGAGGCTATATGAATGCTTTGTCTGGCCAACAACAGCGATATTCACTTAGAAATAGAGATGTGCTGGTTAAACCAACTCAAAAGAGAAAGGACATTGAGGCATCAAAGAATGATTCATCAGTTTCACAAAGGAAAGGAAAGGAGGCAGTTGATCCGGATAGCAGCAAATCACCATCAGCAGAAAAATCAAATCAGCCAATTGCATCGAAATAAAAGGAAAGGAAAGAAATCCCTGTCAAAGACGTAGAAAATATTTCCGCTTTTAATTTAGAGAATGAAATTTCTAAATTGAAGGTATCCATTCCCTTAACTGAGATAATGAGGAACAATAGTTATAGAGGGAAAGTGTCTAAACTTTTGAATTTTGACCTAATGTCTGACATGGTGAATGTCGAAGATGATCAACCCGAAACGATTTTTGGGTCAGCATCGAATGGTGAGTCTCCATATAATGATGTGTTGCCTTTTTATATTAGTTTAAGATTGCATGATTTTGTGTTACATAATGCCATGTTCGATTCCGGAGCTTCTCACAATCTCATGCCTAAGGTTATCATGGATAAGCTGGGTTTGGACGTCACCCGCAAATACCATTATCTCTAATCGTTTGATTCCAGCATAGTAAGGTGTATCGGGCTCATCAAAGACTTGGTTGTGATTCTGGATCAAATCCCAATGAAGAATGTTTTGATGGATATTGTTGTAGTAGATATTCCTCCCAGGTTTGGCATGCTTCTTTCTAGGTCTTGGGTAGCAAAATTGAAAGGGACACTACAACTAGATTTCTCCTATGCAATGATTCTGGTGTTTGGCCAAATGAGGAAATTGTATTGGGAACAAAAAATGAAATGCATGATTACAAGGAAGGAGAAACCAATAAATCATCTGATTAATTATGTACATACAGATTTAGAGTCTTTCGTTTTGTATTATGATAGTTTCAGTGATATAGATAGTCAGTTAGTAGAAGCAGAAAATATTCCGGAAATAGCAGAAAATTTCTGAGGAGTTTTAAAGGAAGAAGGAAAAGAACAATAGAACACCATTGAGCGATCAGCTGAAAGTAATGGACAGTAAGCAGACAAAGCACAACAAACATATTTTTACCACTTGCAAGAAGAGGAAGAAGGTCTGTGGACCATGGATTTCGATGGAGCAGTGGGAAATGATGGCATTGGAATTGGTATCTGGGTATGCAGTCCTTTCTCCGCCGCGAACAAAGTGCCCAGTAACGTGCGGGTATGCTCTTACAAATTATCTTTTGATTGTTCAAACAATGAAGCTGAGTATGAAGCTCTGATTGCTGGCCTAAAAATTCTAAGAAAGCTTAATGCTAAGAGGATTGCAGTGTATGGCGACTATGAACTGGTGATTAAGCAGGTCATAGGCAAATATCAAGCAAAGAATCCTCAAATGTGGGCTTACTGAAATGCAGTTCTAGACATCCTGAAATTATTTTCAGAATATACCTTGACATGTGTGCCTTGTGTGCAAAATAGCATTGCTGATGCTCTTGCTAAGGCAGCAAGTATTTTGAAGATTCGAATGAACTCCAATAATAAATTCGAAATCCATGTCAAGCATCGTCCTACTGTCCCGGACAATTAGAGATATTGGCAAGTTTTCCAAGATGATGAGGAGATTGATGATTTTCTGCAAAACAAAGGTAAGTTCAAAGAAACTTCAATTGATGTAGAAAATGATGATGGTAGAGATAATGGTAAAGATGATGTGCAGATCAATCAAATGGACGTGTTGCAGCTAAAGAATAACATTATTCCTAAAGGCTTGATACTTTTAGAAGAACTCTTTGATCAAGATGATGTAGCCCGCAAACCAACATTGCAGCCAGCATAGAAGGGTGTGGAAGAGGTCAATGTTGGAACAATTGTTAATCCTAAAATGGTAAAACTATCTAAAGCATTGCCACAAAAGATAAAGGCCCAATACATCAGTTTGTTGTCTTCATTTGCCAATGTGTTTGCTTGGGACTATTCTAATTTGAAGACATATGATACCAATATAATTCAGCACATTATACCTGTTAAGCCCAATCAGAAACTTTTCAGACAGAAGTTGAGAAGGCTAAATCCAAAGTCGTTGCCATCAATTGAAAAGGCAATAAACAGGTTGTACAAATCAGGAATCATTGTTCCCATCATATTTTCATATTGGATCTCTAATTTGGTGCTCGTACAAAAGAAGACAGGTGAGATTCGCTTATGCATTGATTTTAGAAATGTCAATAATGTTTCGTTGAAAGATAACTATCCACTACCTAAAATGGATCATATACTTCAGCAAGTAGTGGGAGCATCTCGTATGTCACTACTCGATGGTTATTCTGGATATAACCAAGTTTCTGTCCATTACGCTAAAATGCCTTTTGGTTTGAAGAACGCTTGTGCCACATTTCAGCGTGCAATGGACTTGGCTTTCACAAATGAGAAGGATGTCTTTTTGGTTGTGTACTTGGATGATTTGACAGTGTTTTCTAAATCTGATGAAGAACACATGTACCATCTGAAAATTGTCTTTAAAAAGTGCAGAAAATAGGGCATGCCGCTTAATCCGAAAAATAGCTTGTTCGCGATGGAGGAAGGCAAACTACTTAGGCACATTATCTCAAAATATGGCATTTGTATTGACCCAACACGTGTACAAGTGATCCAGCAAATCGATCTGCCCCAGAATAAGAAAGAGATTCAATCTTTCAATGGTAAAATGAATTTTCTACGCCGCTTTGTCCCTAATCTTGTTGAACACCTAAGAGAGATTACAAACATGCTTAAGAAGGATAGCCAAGTGAAATGGATGGAATAGGTTGTAAAATCTTTCAATTTAGTCAAATTGGCTCTTTCTTAAGCTCTAGTTATAATCAACCCGGACTATACTCAGGATTTTATATTGTTTTCATTCGCTTCGGAGCATACTATGGCAGCTGTGTTGTTGCAGAAAAGAGATGATCACGAAATACCAATTTCTTTCTTTAGCCGAGCCATAAGAGATGCAGCCTTAAAATACAACATCATTGAGAAGCAAGCCCTTGCACTTGTGAAAGCATTGAAATATTTTCGGGTATATATTCTGCATTCTCGTATTTTGGCTTATGTTCCTAATGCTGTTGTAAAAGATGTTTTAGTGCAGACAGATCCGGAAGGAAGACGAGGCAAGTGGATTGCAGCTTTGTTGGAGTATGATGTGGAAATAAAGCCCACAAAGCTTGTTAAAGGATAGGGATTGGCAAAGTTAATGGTCGAATCAAACTTGCACGCCTTAGACATAAATATGATCATTGCTATGTCTGATGAAAATGAGGAAGGTTCGTCAATTCATGTATTTGAAATTTGTTCTCTTTCTCCGTGGTATTCAGATATCATATATGTGCCTAAAAATGTGTCACTGCCACTTGGCATGACTAGAAACAAAACTAGAACTCTCAAATTGAAGGCTGC
Source organism: Pinus taeda (assembly GCA_000404065.3). Taxonomy (NCBI): domain Eukaryota; kingdom Viridiplantae; phylum Streptophyta; class Pinopsida; order Pinales; family Pinaceae; genus Pinus; species Pinus taeda. The sequence continues at coordinate 118,178 of APFE030074098.1, read as the reverse complement.
CAGGTTTTGCATTCTAAATTCGACACTTTATTGGAAAGATCCTAGTGGCGTTTTGTTGAATTGTTTGGTGGAAAAAGAAGCAAAGCAGGTCATGGAGGATTTCCACGAGGCAGACTATGGTGGTCACCTTTTTTGGAAAACAACAGCAAATAAAATCCCGAGGGCAGGATATTATTGGCCGACATTGATTGCTGATGTATATAATGTTGTCAACAGTTGTCATAAATGTCATATTTTTGAAGGAAGGGAGAAATTACAACCTTTTCCACTTAAGCCCATTGAGGTGAATGCCCCTTTTCAGCAATAGGGGTTAGATTTCATTGGTGAAATTCATCTCGCTTCTTCCGGTCAGCATAGATGGATCCTCACAGCGACAGATTATTTCATGAAATGGATTGAAGCAATTCCCACCAAACAAGCTATAGATGCGGTAATTATTTCATTCCTTGAAAATAACATCCTGTCTCGCTTTGGTTGCCCAAGCAAGTTAATCACTAATAACGCAACAACTTTCAAATCAAAAAGGATGGTAGAGTTTTGCCATAAATATCACATCATTTTGGGTCACTCAACTGCCTATCACCCGCAAGGAAATGGACTAGCAGAGTCTTTGAATAAATCATTAGTCAACATCATTAAGAAGCTACTGGAAATAAACAAGAAAAGTTGGCATAAGAGGATTGTCAATGCACTTTGGGCAGATCGGGTCAGTTAGAAGAAATCCATTGGTATGTCCCCTTTTGAGCTTGTTTATGGAGTTGATAGAGTGTTTTCTACCTTTCTCATAGCCCCGGTAGTCAAGCTTCTTCAGGAGGCCGGCAATGAAGATAATCCTATGTAGAGAAGATTGAATAAATGGTCCATTTGTAGTAGACCAGAGAAGAAGTTTTCCAAAACACATCCAAGTTGTAGAAGAAGATTAAGAAAATTTATGACAGAAAAGCAAAGGCAGACAAATTTCAGTTAGATGATGTGGTGCTGAGGTGGGATGCAAGGAATGAGGAAAAGGGTAAGCACGGTAAGTTCGAGAATCTCTGGAAAGGTCCCTTCAAAGGTGCAGCATATCGAGGCCAAAATGCCTTCCATCTAAAGGAAATGAATGGGGAAGATTGTCTAGGAGGGCCGATCAATGGTCAGCTGCTCAAGTGGTACCATTTTTGAGTTGTTGACGCTGCTTCCATTATCACTGTAAATACCATTTTATTTTAGTTAGGTTAGAGTTTTTCAAGTCAGTCTTCAAGTCATTTCAAGATCAAATTTGAATTAGTTTTTCGGTCATTTTGGTTTCATAAATTAGTCAGAGTATTGCGTTGTTTGTCGAAATAATGACACCATAGCCCAATGGATGAAGGAACTATCTAGCTTTTCCAGAGATATTCTGTTCTTAGCACCTCCAAGGAGCTACCATCCCCCATTGGAGCCAATGTTAGAGTCGGTCTTGTCAGTCCTCCGTCAGAGATCAAAACTCTTTCTGCATTTCATTTTTAGGTGTCTTGCTCCATCCACTCAACTGCATTTCGCTAGGGGCATGCCATAATCTGATGGGAGGGTCTTGTCAGTCATTACCCCTTACCCCTCATGTCTGGCACCTGCTGGCTTAGGTCTTTTCATCAATGTTCATTAAATTCCATGACAGTCAATGTTTCATCTTTTAATGGACAAGAGTCATTTAAGTCATTAGGTCTAGGGACTAGTCAATTTGGTCTTCCACCATGTCCAATAAAGCCATGCAGTCCAGAGGGAGGCCATTACAAAGTTGTGATTTAAATATTTTCATCGTCATGTTGACAGATTACGACTGTTCTTCAAAACTTTGTTTTGAAGAAAAGTCAACAGTGTGTCATTTGTAATAATTTTCAAAAGGTCCAGTTGATCTCTTCAGGTGCAGTCATGGTTTCCTTGGCCAAATTCCATGTCAGCTACCTCTGCAAAAAGGTTCCAAAAAGTTCATCATTTTAGTTAAAAATCCAAAAGGGAAAAGTGAAATACAAAGTTGAATTAAATCATGGAAAAAGTGCCAAAACAAAATATTACCAAAGTGGGTTTTGAAGAAACAAAAATCAAAACCATGACTTCAATGTCTTTATATAGAGTTTTTATAAGAATCAATGTCATCTTGCACACCAAAGACAAAGAGAAGCATTTCAAAGTGATTGTGAGAGCTAGCACACGTTTTGGGTGAAGTTGGAGGTGTTTTGAGAGGCGCGGTGCACAGGCAGAGGGGCACGGTGCACTGAGGGAGCGCGGTGCACTGGGCACAATCACATAGTGTTAAACAACACGGGCGCGGTGCACACAAACGGCGCGACGCACTGGTTATGCTGCACATCGCATACACATAGAGGCCTGATTTTGCTCCGAATTTCAACAAATTGCCTTTCAACCCTTTGAGCTTGCCAGGTAGGGTCGACATCTCGGTTGCTAATCCATTTTTGTGTTAGTTTGATGATGGTTTATGGTCGCTTATGGTTGCAATAAAAACTCTTAAAACCCTACCACTTAAATACTTCAAAACCATTGCTGTTAGGGTTGCGAATTCGTTGTGTTGATGCCAAGGTTCCTCCTCCCTTTCATCTTTCCCTTCTTTCCATTGTTCCCTTCTCCCCTATTCCATTTTCCCCATTTTTCCCTACCCTAAAACATTACTAAACTCCTATTCTCTATCCCCTCCACTCATTTGTCAAATGTAAAACCCCAAAATCCTACCTTATATAAATTTCCAAACCCTCCTACATGTCCCTAAACAACATTTCTCCCTATAATCCCTAACCCCTTCATATTATTCCCCTTCCTAACAGTCCCTTTTGCATTGTTCCCCTTGGTGACAGAATTCAATTATCTTTCATAACAACACAAAGTTTCATACATCACTAAAGGGAAGTCCAAGCACAGTCCATATACAGCTTGATCTTTTCTTCAAGGAATTTGGTACAACAGTCATGGCATCTGAGCATTCATCGGATTATGAAATGGAAACTCAAAGTAACTCATCCTCGGAAGAACAGGCTCCCCAGAGACATCATAAAAGTGGCAGACATGTTAGGGAAGAACCAACCACCCTCACAGAATTGTAGGCTTTCCCTCTTGCTATGTCATGTTTCCAGCATCTGTCATGCTTTGAGTTTTGTCAAAAGGTGGCTAGTGTTCGATTTCATCATGAGTTGGCTCGTCTTTTTGTGCCTCACTTACATGGAGATCATGCTATCTTAGCTGGTGTCACCTTCACACTTACACCTGAATCTGTCTCATTAGCAACCGACATACTGAACGTTGGAGAACCATGGCACAAGAAAACCCCAAAATCCTACCTTATATAAATTTCCAAACCCTCCTACATGTCCCTAAACAAAATTTCTGCCCATAATCCCTAACCCCTTCATATTATTCCCCTTCCTAACCGTCCCTTTTGCATTGTTCCCCTTGGTGACAAAATTCAATTATCTTGGTGACAGAGTTTCATACATCATTAAAGGGTAGTCCAAGCACAGTGCATATACAATACCATCTTTTCTTCAAGGAATTTGGTACAGTAGTCATGGCATATGAGCATTCCTGCCCTGCCCTGCCCTCTTGCTATGTCATGTTTCCAGCATCTTTCATGCTTTGAGTTTTCTCAAAAGGTGGCTAGTGTTTGATTTCATCATGAGGTGGCTCATCTTTTTGTGCTTCACTTACATGGAGATCACGCTATCTTAGCTAGTGTCACCTTCATACTTACACCTAAATCTGTCTCATTAGCAACCCGCATACCGAATGTTGGAGAACCATGGCACAACAAACAAAAGATTGATCAGCAGCATTATGAGCCATACATTAAAGTCAGTTTCTTGAGGCAGCTCAAAATAGTCTTTCCATTCTGATATCTGAAAGATGAATATGCTCCTCTACTGAAGTTAATCATGAAATATTTCAACTGTGAGGGGAGGTTCTCTCGTTTATATGCTTATCACATCAGGTTTCTCATGCATTTTACCAGGTCATGGATGATGAACATCCCATATTTGATTTGCAGGAACATAGAGAGGATGAACACCTTCATGCAGCATAAAACCCCTCAGCAGCAACTTAACAGAGTTTATCATTTTGCTCTTATTAAGATTTTGGTTGTTCATCAGCAAGGATTACAGGGCATTGCTTGGGATGATTTCATCTCCCGTGACCTCTTCAGCACTTCACAGGGATTATCAGAGGTTGAAATGAGATAGTTGGTCCTTCTCATCAGTATGAGCGCCATGAGACCGCTAGTGTGTTGGTATTCATCACATATCAGAGAGGCGTTAGACATTTGTTTCTAGCAGCAAAGCGAGTGTTATCTCCACCCAGGGTGGAAGGGGCCTTGCTTTCGACATCAGCAACACAGGTACAGTACAGGGGCAAGGAGCCCATGCATGACGAGGGGCCATGAGGTGAACGAGAGGCCAACTTCATTCTCATTCATGATGATGATACAGATGTGGAGAGTGCCAAACTTAGAAGGATCATCCAGGAGCAACAAACAGATCCAAGCCTTGTCTCTCAATTTGGAGAGGGCCAAGTGGATTATCAGGTACTTGGAGTAGAGGAATAAACAGATCGAAGACCAACAGGAGATCATGGAGCTGTAAAACATCTACGAGAATCGCCAATCTGCCCAACAGAGGAGGATTAAGCTCACTCCATTAGAGCAAGAGATTAATGATGACCAAGAGTCTTGGCTCGAACGGATCAACATCCACCTTCAGAGACTGCTAGAAAGGGCCGACAAGGACAAAACATTATTGAGGCATATGGTTTATCACTACAGGGTACGTAACATGAGTTCCAAGGCTCGGATAAGGAATTTGAAGGCGAAATTGAGGAAAGCAAGAAAAAAAGAAAAAAGAGGAAAAAAGAGCAAGATCAGCTCCAAATCTTGGCTGAAGCCTCTTTCACCCAGCATGGCACTTCATAAAGAAGCCCCAGCCCAAATTTCAAAAAATTTGGGCATTTTTGGTTTTTTGACAATTTTTTGTAAAAAAACAGCGTTTTTCTCCCTGTGCGTCGCGCCACTAGCACGCGCTTATGCTAGGGAGCTCTAAATTGCAAAAAAAAATATATTTTTGGATTCAGCATGAGAAATCATGACTACTAGTTCATGGTCAAGAAGTTTAGGCAAGTTTTGAGTCCTCAGGAGGTCAAAAACACTCAAAAAATGACCTCTTTGCCCCTACTTTGACACACAGGAAGCAATCTTGGGAGATTGATGTTTTGGAGGGGTAAATGAGCCCCAAATTCAGAAATTCTACTTGGGTTGGAAAGCAGGCAGGCAGGGATTTCTAGCAAGCACACTTGGGCACAATTTTGACTTCAGCAAGTACCTAAAAATCACCTCGAAAGTGGAGCGACGCATATAGTTTTGGGCGCGGTCCACAAAGACCCAAAGGCCAAAATCACCTCTGCTCCACGAAATTTCAATTTGCGATTTTCTCCAAGTGGGCCTATTCATTTACAATACATTTTTCCTGGCACCTAAGGCAAAGTTTAAAAAGAATTTTCACTAAAAGTTGGCTTCTATCCAAGTGGCAAAAGGAAGGCGAGCAGTGACCCAAAAAATCTACACTACAATTTTGTTATCTATGTAATGCTGCACCTGTCACTAATGGTTGGCTTTTCATTTCTAGTTTGAAATGATTTAAAAATCTCCCCAACTTTAGGTCATTCCATTTCCTGATGGAAAAGTATATTTATTGTATGAACAACCATTTGCAAAGGGTTGGTGGGAATTTCTAGGAGACTGTGGGAGAGAAACTCAGTTACTCTTTGTACATTTTGACAGAGAATTAATGAAAGGTTGTGGCTCTAGTTCATGAGATTCATGTGGTGTGAGTTTAGAAAATGTATTTTCTTTTTGTTTCATATGTATTTCGCTATGTTTCACAGTTCATTCATATTCATTTCCAGTGAATGTTTCTATGTAAGAAAAGGTAGAATTCATGTTTATTGCTCTTCCTTTGGGAACGTTTCACGTTCTATGTTCTTCTTCTGTTGAAAAGGATTCATGTATTTATGCCCTTTTCACCCTCCTAAACAATATTTCCATTTCGGATTATTTCAAATTTAATTGCTAGACTTTCTGCTTGTCTTGCCTCACGAAGAAATCTGTGCCTTTGTGTTAAATTCTCTGCTCATGTTGTTCTTTGGTCCCATACATCCCAGAAAACTTAGTCATTTATCAAAAATTTCCTCTTGTTCCATATCTATTTACCTAGCCTAAAATCAATATTCATTGTAAGTCATCTCAAACCATATTGTTTATTTATTCACTTAGCATGACACAGAGAGAGCCCTCTACTATTCTGGTAGGGCTAGCTACCAGACTGAGCGTGGTTTGTGGTTACCCTGAATTTTTCCTTCCTTCAGCCTAAGGCAGATTTAGGCTCTAACATGTTACGCAAGGAACAATGTTATCTCTATCATCCATTACTTTGCCTTTCATTTTGCGTGAGTGTACTCGTATATGGCTCTCCATCATGTTGTTGTGTCTAATTTCCTTGCATCTACACTCACAGTAAACACTAGAAATGGGCTTCATGCAATCAACAGTTGTAGCTCCATTAAACATGGTATGGGAACCTAATCATTCTCCATGCTAGGAATTGATTCTTAGTTCAGAGAGAGTATTGCATAATACTTTCATCCAACTTGATTTCCCACAAAGATCAGAGTGTACTTGTTGTTGTGGATTCTTGTACTATGTAATAAAATTTTATTATTTTTCCCATATTTCGACTAATTATTCATCGTGTGCAAGACATATCGAAGGTGGTTTTATCATGTTAGAGATAGACTCCATTAATTCATTTTGAGCAGTCATGGTCCTTCCTATCTTTAGAAAACATGAGTCTACAATTTCCATTAACTTAATGGCACAAACCCTACTGTGTGCATTTACTAAGTTGTTGATTCATGCATGCCCTGAACTCTAGAGCCCATGCTTGTAATGCTATGTAAACAAATGATATTTCTCTTTTAAACATTCATTGGGTCCCTGCTCTTATACATATGCAACTATAGAGTTGGAGGCCTGGATGTCCTAAAGTCGATATCTTTTTCTGAAATAATGTTTCTTAAGACTTACAGACTTGTGGGATTCTGATGTGATCCACTTTAACTTAGTACCTTTCCTTTGGAACCTTTACCTATTTTTCTCCATAGGACCAGGTTTTGTGACATTCAACTTAGGGATCTAAGTTCTAACCACTTTTCTAGCCTATAGGGGCTTAATTCCCTTTATAACTTCTCCTCCGCGCTCTTGGTTATTTTTACTACATGTACCTTTGTGTTTGCGCTAAACCGATAGCTCTCTATCCTGACATACAACACAAGAATGAAACCTTGTGTGCCCGTAAATTCTTATGAAATGCAATTGCATACATCTTATGAGATTACAAGTTTTTGGGTTTGGCCAAGCTTTTTCTACCACTAGGAATGTCGCTCCTCTTCCTTTGCACTATGTTATTGGAGGTTCTAGGCTTGGACCACCTTACACCTATCTGTCTATAAAGACCTCTGCCTATAGCCCACTGAAGACCTCCACCTATTGGCCCCACTATAATTCCCAACTCCATGTTATCCCATATCACTTATAAATAAATTTGCAGGCTCCCATGTTTCTAGATTTCTGGGATTCTGTCCTTCTCATAAAGATTCACTAGTTTTCATTTGGCATTAGGGCTTCAAGGATTCAAGGATTCTAGGCTCTCGATGAAGTCTAGACAGTATTCACTAGCTATCAAATGGCTTCTAGGATTCTGGGCTTCTAAGAAATACAACTATGACTCACAATGACTTTTTATTCAGGGGGCATTTTGCAGACTTGATCATATTGTTAAAAAAATATGTCCAAGCACTTTCCAACTATGCCACTTCCACCAACATTTGCGCTAAACACCTAGAGCATAATCTCCTCTGAAGTATAGAACTCCCAATCATCATAGTCATATTTTCATTTCTTCTCCACTAAGCCTACTACTATGATGATTCTCTACACGAAACTACAATGACCATGGGACTCCCCTTGAGTTGCACACCAAACTTGACCTAGTTGACATCAATGCCAACATACTGAGTGCCACCAACCATTCAAATAAAGCCAACTGCACAACGATTTAAATATTTATCAAACCTAGAGGATTTTACATATAAAATGTAAAAGTTTGGCTTGCACATATATATGTAAATATTGTCCAATATCTAACTTTGAAGCTTTTATACTTTAGTGTGTGACGAGTGTGAGGAGAAAGCAACATGAACCTTTCCCCCTTCGCACTTAAATATTGGATATTTTGGTGTACTGAAAAAGGGTGTGCGAATGAAGCATGAGCAAAGGGGTTTATGTCCCTTGCTACATACACGAATTATCTACACATAATGTCTACTGCATTCCCTGCAAATAGTTTCTATTACACTCCCAGCAAAACTTTTCTTTGCACACTAAAACAATGCTTATTATCCTCATAGCTTAGCTTATTTGTGTACTTTGAGAGAATTTCATATTCTAGAGAATATATCTCAACAACAAAATAGACCATTGGATCTTGCTAATGGAGAGGTTGAATAGTTGTGTAGGGAAATATATTGCATCTTGATTTGGGAATGATCAATAAGATTTCAACTACTGAATCAATATATACTATTATGGGAAATCAAAATCCCAGTTTTGGCATTCTTATTGTCTCTGTTTTATTGATTAATGTAAACATTTTACCTTTTGAATATATTATGATTCTAAGAAAGGAGGAATCTTGTATTGGTTTGCAATAAGGGATAATTAAACTATTGATCCATTAGCATAGGTATCCCACACATAGCAATGAATTGAATGCACATTAATTAGAATGCATTGGGAATTAAATGAAGTGTTCGAGTTTGAAACATTTTTTGGGAAATGAATTAATCAACTAATTGGCAGTTGCTTACTAATAAGTGTGAGGAAGAAGTGTTTTGCATAAAATTGGTTGTGCAGAGCCAAGAACAAAAACTTTCTTCCACAATGTCTTATATGTTCGAATACATTTCTGCACATTACATCTTAATCAATTAATTATCAATTTGGGTTTATTAAACTTTGGTGCATAAAATATTTTGGTTACGTGAATAGTAAGAACATTTTTTAGTTCACATTTGTCTATTGAGTAGTTATATTAAATAAAGTCTCTTTTTAATGTGTATCAAGAATAAGTTTTTTTCAGGAAAATGGGTATCCAGAGCAAGGAACAAAAAGTTTGTTTGGAAATGGTTTGTGCCTTTGCAAACATTCCCGCAAGATAAATATTAATGAAGCAATTATTAGTTTTTGGCATAAAAAGGGCATTTTTTTGAATGCTTAATACATTTACTTTGAAACATAGTGCAATATTCACTTATTTATTGGGTTTCACATTAATTCTAACAAATTCAAATGATATCCACAATAGACATATGTGTAGGAGAACCTTTATTCACCAAAATTCACAACTTCACACAAGCTCTCCATATGCACACTTTTTCTGGAGACTATAAAACATCAACTTTCACAATATTTGGCACATATATTTTCCCATTATGCATTAACATTTCTATTAAATGTCACATAATCTCACTTATTTTTGTACACTACGAATCATCAATTTTTATGTTACTTGATACACATATTTAGTCATTCTGCAATAACATTTTTATTGGTAAACCAAATATAACAATTACTTTATCTTCACATACTAATATAATTATGATCACATTATTTCATTAGTGAAATGGTTATGCTTCAGATTGCAATTTGTGGAATGTGGGTGTATGATAGTCTAAACAAAGTATAATTAATGCTTCCTACACACTTTACAATATTGTTTAGGTGTTTTGTGTTATTCCAAAATTTAATAACACAATTTATCCAACTATTTATTTATTTAATTAAATAAATTGATTTAATATAGTGAAATAAATGTTTTTATCCATTTTTTTTTGTGGATTTTCACATTCCTTTCAATTCACCGAAAGGAAAGAATTTCTTGTTGAACCTCTATACAAGAGTCTACATTAAATCATGGTTTTGTGTGATATGCTAAATACAAATATTTTTATTGCATACAGGCAATCACTAAAGATCAATAAAGTGTAAAGCATAAGATATTAAAGACTAAAAATGAATTTTAGCAAATGAGAATTGGATACCTCATCCTAAAGAAATAAAAAAATCATCTCAGTAAAATTTTGAAATAAAAAGAAATGAAAATAAAGAAAAAAGTATATGTGTATGCCATAGTAGGAAAAGGGAAACGTCGAATATTTGATAACATTAGAAGAATTTATAAGTGAAACTTAGAATTCATTTATGCAAAAAAAAAAATGATTACATTATCGAGAACAACTTGACAAAATATTACTAGCCTCAATCTTACAGGATTTATTAGCGAATAGCTAATTAGCAAAAAAGAATTAAAAATTGTGAAAAATTGCTTTAGTGCGCAAAAAGGAAAATAAACATAGATCTATAAGTATTTCAAGATAAGTACACAAACAAAAAATATTAACTCTGAGGGGTATTTATCAAACAATATTCTCTCGTCATTAACCTAGTGATGGTAGAAATTGAAAATAACAATGTACATGTTTCTCCATGTGAGTCAATCTACCCTCCAAGTGATCTATTTTTTCCTATAGACTCCCCTGACCCTTTTACATATTTTTTAATCTATCCTACATCTTCCACTGGTTGCATTGGTTGTTAAAATCAAGTTTGTTTAGAGGGTTGTGATCTCTAACTTCACCCTATCCAATTCTCTCTAGGTGACTCTGGCTTGACTCTCCTCATTCACCAAGTCCATGCCTTACTCTATCTTGTTCATGTGCCATCTTGTATTTCCCCAGCCAAATATAATAATATATATATATATATATATATATATAGATATATATATGTATGTATATATATATAATATATATATATATATATTATATATATTATATATATAATTGAAACGAATAATTCTATGGATAGGCTGAAATAACAATTTTTTTTTATGTTAAAACATAAGAACAATTTAAGCAGAGAACAACAAACAACCCACCCAGACTTGTATTGTAATGAACAAGGACATAGTCCCAAAAGAAGCTATCTAAATGAATAGTCACAAACTACAAAAGAAAAGTTACAAAACCCCTAAGAACTAAAATAAAATAACAATTATCAAATGAACCTGAAACATAGAAGTGTTCGACCTTACTTCATTAGACTTTCTGAATAAATAAGATTTAATTTTCATGGGTAACATGTATCTACATACCTCTATTTAATTCATTAGTTATACCTTATGTCAATGTGGATTGCCATTGATTTATTCATTTCCTTGTTCTCGGGGTAAAAACTTATTTTCGCATATTTTCACTTATTATCTCTCACCACGGTTACCATTGAGACATTGTGTGAAAAGCGGAGGTGTGGATTCATACATTTTACGGAGCCTACAAATTCATATTAATAAAATATTGAACAATATTATATATCAGTTTCTTTCACACCTTTGCACTTGTGCATGAAATATTTTGCATATTGATTTGTTTCTTTCATGTTTTTTTATCCTTTCACTATGTCTCCTGTGATATTTGTTTATGTAATTATGGGTCACATAATTTAAATTATGAAATGGTTATTCAACACATCCTAATTTGCAGATTGTGGAGTTCCTTACATATCATTTATATGTTTTTGGTTTTCCCCAAAGTCTTATAATACAATTTAACAAACTATTTAATTTTTTAATTAAATGTATTGATTTAATATGTTGAAATAAAGATGTTTTTAAAACTATTTATGCATTCATTTTTTCTTTTAGCATTCCTTTCAATTTTCCAAAAGCGAAGAACATAATTCAACTTGTTTTATCACTTTTATATTTCCAAGGATCAATATGCATGATAAATCTTCATGCTTTTCCAGTTAAATTTCTTTCAATAGTCATGGAAACGGTTGCAATGGCAGAAGCACTTTCAATATTGCCACAAATACAAATAGAAAAATTAGTAAGAAATAACTAAATTCATGCAATCAAAACAAAGATAATAATTCATGCAATTTGGAAAAATAATAGTTGATGCTTTATTATTATACTCAATGTGATTATGTGTAACTAGTGTAGCAAATGGATATCTACCCACATGACATCTAAGGCAATATTTTTGAAACAATGATCATGATTAGATTGCTTTAGAAAAGTATATTCATATGTACATAACCTAACTAAACACAAAACTAGCACAAATCCCTTTAGATATACTTATGCACTTACCACAAGAAATCCTAGAGTTATTCTCACCCTATAATCTAATTCCTTGTCTTTATTGGCTACTATCTGTGAGCATTAAATAAGCTACAATAACAAACAAATTCTTCCTTTTTGTTGCATTATAGAGGTCTCCCAGCTTATTCATTTTCCTGGTTCATAAAAAGACAATAATCATATAGACAAGACAAATAGTATTATAAATTCTCTTGACATAAAGAGAAAATATATAATCTATGATTTTCTCAGAAATGTTCACTGGACTTGTTGATTCATTCCTTCATGTACATTGAACAATGGCCCTTGATATCAGAAATATTATTGGTTTACTAATTGACATATATTGTTCCATGATACTTTCTGCAATGTAAGAATACTTAAACTTCGTCCTCCATTTAATTTCTAGATTATGAAAAAGGGTCCATATTTCATTCATTTATGTTCCCTTGTTCATTCTTACCTAGACAAACTTTAGACCAGAAGAACATGTTAAAATTTCTTCTTACTGTAAACAATGTAAAAGCAAAAGCACTCTATACAACGAATAAACAAGAACCAAGAAACAAGAACGACTAGCAAAATTAAGTAGTCTTGAAAATAAATAGGCTCTAAATATTATATGATTTACTATTACTATGCTATGAACATGTATGATTTCAATAATACTTTCCAATAAATCTAAAAAAGGTTATGTTATCATAATATTAAGACTTGATTAAGTTTCTAATATAGCTAATATACGTTGTGTGAAGTTGATATGTATAAAGGGGTAAATTGTGCAGATAAGTAAGAAAAAGAGGGAAAAAAGGTTATGCTATGCATATCATTCTTTTGCACATGTCGTGCAGCCATGTTTATGCATGGATTCACTGAATAAATGTCAAAAACATCGTTTTATAATATTAATGGATATGATCTTCTTGTTGGTTTAACAATTATTAATTATTACACAATGCATTAATGTTATTAAGCATTGGTACTATGTCTTAGTTGCATGTTGATTCACCAAATAAATGCTTACTTTAACTAGGAAGGGAGCTTTGTTTCATCATAGGATTAAAACTTTCTTATTATTTTAATATGATATTAAGAACTTCAAATCTGTGTTGATTATATTCCCTACATGTTGGGAGGTTAATTGAATCTATTCAACATTTTTCCACAATGTCGTTGGCAAACGAGACAATGTACAGAAGAAGTATGCCAAAAAAAATCAATCCACTATAACAGATATATGTTGCGAAGCCTTGTCCATCTTCTAAAGTTTTTCAAGCAATAAATTCTACAAGTAACTTGAATGATGTGTTTATTACGTGTTTATTCGCCAAATAAATGCCAAAAATGCCAAAAAGCCTATTTTATAATATCGATCAATATGATCTTCTTTATATGTTTACAATGAATAATCATGAGACTATACATCAAAGTAAATTCTATTAAAAAATAAAACTCTGTAAATTCTTTGCATTGAGTGAAAAGTCACATAGTAAGATATTCACATGATAAATTTGCTATAACAAATATTGGCTACCAAGACCTGTGCATATTCCTAGTTTGTTTAAAAATAGTAAATGTGATTAAGCACTTAAACGATGTGCTAGTTACACTTGGATTCACCAAAAAAAAATCTTAAAAATACTATTTATAAATTAATAAAAATGTTTACAATAAGTAATCAATACACAATGTGTCCTGGGTAATGTTATTAAGCAATTAAGAGATCGTCTAATTGTGGATCGATCACTAAATAGATATTATAGTATTGTTAAGTCTTACTAATTTTCAATGATGAGTGTGGAGTCTTTCTACACCATAGTTAGTATCTATCACTCCAGGTTCTCACATCTTCGTAAACATTCATGTCTCGACAAAGATTTTCCATATATGGTTTCCCTGCGCACTTATCCTTTCTTGGATCTTCCAGTACTAAATAATTCCAACAATTTGCATGTCACTTGTTATCATTACAAATATGTCATGATCTAATATGTTATAAACATTAACGTTTACTAGTAATCGTTGATTCTATCAGTATATGGATTGACATGTACAAATGATATGAATAACAAGCTTGTGTTTGGCCTCTGTAATAGTAATATGTGTTAATTGGATAAACTTCCACACTAATTCTTCCTTACCCATGACCCATTATTGAAGTTAGCGAACCACTATTCTTGCTAGACTCTTACTTAACTATATGTGTGAAGGTGTATGGTTTCCTTTACACTTAACAACCATAACTTCTATAACTATTTAAAACACGAACTTCCTGAACTTTTCCAAAATTGTTACAGAACACAACCATGTAGAGACATCGACCTAATCTCTGAAAGCAAATTGTACAATGAATGTGCACCCGCTGAACAGTGGTTGCAGCTACACCTATATTGACCAATTGATTTGATTTACGTGAAAAAATCTTATTAATGGAAAGTACTTCCTTTGTATACATTTACGAACCATAAAAAAGCTAGGGAACAAACACTTACTTCGATACAAGATTATCGAGGAAATCTTTATTAACTACTAATAAGGGTGTGATCACTTACACAATAAATTTAAAATTTAAGGTTGGATTAGATGCACTAGCCAAATATCTTTACTCATATGTCTTCCTTAATACCTTGCATTCCGGAAAAAAAACCATGTCACAGTAGCATATTCAAAGAAATTCTAAGTGCTCATTATGATATAAAAGAATAAAATATTTTATCATCATAATTTATATGAGAAAGGCATTCAAATGAGAACATAATGAAATAAGTTTTATATTAATTAATGAAATAAGTTTTATATTAATTAAATTAATAGTAATGGACGGGTCTTATACTCTTCATATTTTGCTATGGAATTACTTCCTTTATATTCCTCCACTTTAGGCTATTGAAAGTCAGTTTTATGATGTCTTCCACTTTATGAAAAGAAAGCAAAAGAGAAGCAGCCTCTTTCCATGATTGAAGAATAATGGAAGAACAAGGGGATAAGGTTTTCTAGAATCCAAAAATTTAAAAGCTTAGGGGATCGTATACATGGAT
>APFE030074098.1:46210-93156 GCA_000404065.3 Pinus taeda | reverse complement strand
AGAAGAAATGAATCAGACCATATCTTGTAAAGCATTGGCAAGAATTATCACTCCTCAAACTCTGAACATTGAAGGACATATCAAGAAGAAAAAGGTTCAAGAAGTGAAAGATCACATTGAGAAAGAACAAATGAATCCATCCATATCTTGTAATGGATTGGCCGAAATTACCACTCCTCAAACTATCAAGATAGAGGGACATATCAAGAAGAAAAATGTTGAGTAAGTGAAAGATTACATCGAGTATCAAGAAATGAATCCGACCATATCTTGTAAAGCATTGGAAGAAATTACCACTCTTCAAAATCTCAAGATAGAAGGACATATCAAAAAGAAAAAGGTTCAAGCAGGGAAATATCACATCGTGCATCAACAATAAGTTCTCCAGCTTTTAAAGGATAACGCAACTTTGGTGTACAATCAAATGAAACAATAGGTGGATCAACATCACAGTGAAAAAAAAATTGATGTAGGTGATTGGGTATTTTACGAATACATCTCAAGCAAGATATTTATGGGAAGGAAATAATGGCAATACTACATGCACTTAAGAAATGGTGACCTTATCCAATGGGAAGACACTTCAAGGTAAAAATGGATCATGATAACCTTAAATGCTTTTTAGAACAAATATTATCTTTATAAGAATAGAAAAATTGGTCACAAATATGTTGGGTTATGACTTTGACATCATCTATAGAAAAGAGAAGAAAATTTTGTTGCAGATGCACTCTCCAGAAAGGATGAGGATGTTGAGGCATTATTTTGTGTTATTTCTATTATCCAACCAGATTGGATAAACAAAGCAAGGGATGAATGGAAGAAGGATTAATAAGTGTGGCCACTCATTCAAAAGTTGCAGAATATCCCAAATCAAATAATATTTCCAAAACTTAAAGAGGAAGGAAAAATCATATTGGAACCTGGAGCAGTCATAGAAGAAAGAACTCGACAGCTAAGAAATTAATCAATTTTAGAGTATCTCATCAAGTGGAAGAACCTACCTACTGAATATTCCACATGGGAGGAAATTTTTTTTATACAGAAGCAACAAGAACTACTCAAGCGTTGAGGACAACACTTTTTGAAGGAGAGGGGCATGTTAGGCCCCTATACTACTAGTGCAACCCCTTATTGTTATTAGTACAACCACCTTATTATATTTTTGTACCCATGTAGTCCCCATATTGTTATTATTGTGCCCCATAGAAGCCCACTATTGTTATTCTTGTGCCCTTACATTATTATTGTTATGTCAGATCTGATTATATTATGACCCCTTAGACTCTTATATATAGAAAGGAGGTCTTGTCATTTGTATCATCTAATAATTGTTCATTTTTGTAATGTAAAGGAGGTTTCCCCCTCGAAGAGGCTTATTTCTAAGGTGTTGATCTATCTTTTCTATCTTTCTGTGAGCTGATTTCATAACAGTAATGAATTTTGAGGATGGCTAAATATGGAAAAATTCAATGGTTGAATAAATATAAGCCTTGGAAAAGAATGAGGGTTGGGATCTATTTGAGATTCCATCTAGAAGAAATTACATTATTAGCAAATGGATGTTGAAGAAGAAGTTGAATGGAGATGTATTGAAAGGGATAAATGAATTGGAAATAGTTAAAGGGTTCTCTCTTATATGAGGCCCCAATTAGACCTCACATAATTTGGTATAAGAGACCCATTTAGATTTTGGCATAGTAAACACTCTTGGTTTTCAATAATGTTGTGAGATATGAGTAATCAACATAATAGGGGAATGAAGGTTCTTAACTAAAACTATCTACTGCACTCATATGAAAGAGATAAAGTGAATTATGAATGAAAGATAGAATATAAATATGAATAAATGGGATAGTAAACACACAATTGCGCAATTAAGGAAATAGTTACCAAAAATTTAGGATAATAATGAGTGTCTAACTTATTAGAATAACTATAGAATAGTCAATGTGTTGAAATAACTAAAATAGTAGCCATGTGAGAGAAACCATCTAATACAAATAATACTATCTAGTAGTATACATCCCACAAAGTATACAACTATATCAACTATTCAAGAATGGTTAAAAACAAGAACTAGATGTATGCCAAAATAAAACTACAACAATGACCTTTCAAGTATTATTCATACTAAACTAGTGAATATATATGTCAATATTATTTCTATGGAATACATGTATATAAAAAAATAAACAAAAAATTGTAGCTACAACAAAAAGTCAGAAACATGAACCAAAATTCAGAGATTAGGAACCCCCCTTACTCAATTTTTTATAAAAGTGATAGGTGGTGATAGTAACTAGCCCTTCTGATTTTTTAGGTAATTTAGATTCATTTACAAATATTCATCTTCCCATAGTTTACAAATATGATAAAGAGAAATATTTAGAACTCTCTAAAATTAATCAGACAATTGTCCCAATATGATTGGGTCCTTAATTGGGAGTTTCTTAAAGTCCTAAATATGCATCAACTAGAATTTGTACTATGACATAATTGTCATGACTCTGCCACATAGTAGGCTCTCCATGATGACGTGCCATTCTGATGTGGCTAGGGAGATGACTAGAACATTCCTTTTTAACAAGAACTAGAATGGATTCAAAATTATTTTTTAATTAATGAGGTCCTCAAGATGTTGCTTCAAATTATCCTCAATTAGCAAATTAATGATGAAATTAAAACACATCTCTTTCATGTGTAACAACTCCTCTAATTCCCTTCTTATATTTTGCAAAAAAATCTTTCCTTGGGTTTGTAAGCTCTTTCAAGGTTTTCTATCAAAAAACATGTAGGAACAATTAGGTAAATAACATTCCTTTGATTTATATATGTTTCTGACCCTACATATCTCTAAGTCTAGTTCATTTGTGGGTAGATTCACTCTTTGAAACAATTGATATGCTTCTAACAATGTGTACTGTAGAAATATTAATTAACTAAGTTAATAGGTGATCCTTTGTTTCGGGTGTATGATGTTTTCCTCTTAGATAAACACATAGTTCTTTTGTAAAACAATGAAACAACATGAACCCATTATCAAAACTAGTTTAAAATGTTTTATGTCAATAATGTAGAAATTAGGTCCTTAAATAGTTTTTCTTGTGTACATGCATTGGGATTTAGTGATGAGGAGAAAGGAAAGGATGATTGAAGCAGACTGGAAGTACTCTTGAGCATTATAATTAAAACAAGTTCACCATCTTGATCAAGGTGTCTATGTGTTCTCCTAAGTATATTTTTTTTATACAACAAAGAAAAAATAATTAGGATTTATAGGCATAGAAGCACTAGTTCATGTACCCACTCTTAAAAGTATATAAAAAATAAAACATTATTCCAAGAACTAAGCTCAAATAGCTAGGAATAATTTTGACATTAAACCATTTTTGTCTAGTTAAACAAATCCTAGGGAGCTAAGGAAATAGAAAGTGATGGCTACCAAAATAGAATAAGAGAGCTTCTACACCTTTTGTGCATCAATCATTCCATTAAACTTGTATTATATTTAATGATACCTTCAATAAACTCATATGTTATATAATGGATACCTAAAGACAAGTCATCTTGAGAGAGAAAGAGAATTGTAAAGGTGACTTGTGGCTCTAAGTCAAGGCCTAAGAATGGACTTTACTAATTAGTAGAAGGCTAACGATGTCATAACACTGCCTATTAGTGAACTACAATGCTCCATGGAGGCTCAATGGAGAGACACAAGGAGGTAGAGAGGCCAAAAGATGGGCTAAAGAGAGAAAAAAATGTTTCCTTAGTGATATACTGAAGGTAATTTAGGAACTATAACACAAGTTATAGGGTCATTGTAGCACGTTTATGGGTTAGAAATAAGAAAAATGTCTTGAATATCAAATTCGAGGGCTGAATTTGGGAATGTTTTGTTGCACTAAGGGGTAATAGGGTACTATGGCGATGTGAAGAGGGTAAATGGGGTTAACAAAGGCCAAGGAAGAGAGGAAAATTAAGTTTTGAGTCTAAGATCAATGTTGTAGCATGAAGATAGAGATTACCTAGGTGTTATAACATTGGCTTAGAAATGGGTGTAGCACTACACTGTCTTAGAAAAGATTAAAATTGCAAGAAAATGAGGTTGAAATTTCTATCTCTAAGGGTCGCCTTAGTATGTTTTAGTGTTGTGTAGTCCTTTTCTAATACCATATTAGGGTTAGCTAGACTCTTTCTTATTAGATGGGTCATCAAGGATAATACAAGGTTAGAAATTCTTCCTCAACTATATCAACCCATCAAAGGCTCCTCATGTCCAATTAAGCTCGAACTGGAGTTCACAAGGAAAGTATTTAAGTTGATTTGACTAGGTCATACCTTTAATTCCTTTAGGATAAAGGCATTAGAAGAAATTGTGGATGGTTGTTTTAGTAGATACAACAATTCTCAAAGCAATTATAGGACCAATGAATCCATCAATACCGTTCAGGAATATATTCTAGATAACATTTGATTGGTGTTCTTCTAATTCTTATTGGTCTTGCCAAGAGAGTACCATTAATTTGAACTATATAATTATATTTTTCATGCCTTCACCTTTATTAATTTGGGATTTAGCCTAAGGAGAAAACATAAGGACATAATCTTTACCAAGGGCATACCTATTCACTTAGACGTTAGTGTTTTGGACAATTATTCTTTATGGGATCGAAAGATAAAGCATTGAAGATGAGTTTTTGGAATTGTGTCTACTACTAAGGAGTTTACATAGTCCCAATGGAGCCACCTCATAATCAAAACATTCCTTCACAACCAACAAGTGTCCATATCCCTAACAAAGTTGCTTGTTTGTCTCAACTTCTCAGGAAACCATTCTTAAGCATTTACCTTTTATTTATTGACATATATTGTTTTACTTTTCCATTTTATTTACTGGGCAAAATTGGTCATAGGTGGATTAGCGAACCTTAAATGGTAGTCACGGTGATTCCTTATTAAACATTAAAGACTACTTGTTGGAGTTATGTGTCATTGATATCACTACTTGAGTTTTATCTTTTAGGTTATAATTGGGCCTCTATTATGATTTCATAGTATACGTAAGGCTTCTTAACCAGATCATTATTTGGATCCATGCCAACTTAGGATTCTAATTAATAAAAGTAGTTTCCTATTGTGACCATCAACAACCCCGCTTTTTATTAGTGTTAGCAATAACATTAATAAATGGGTACCCTTCCAAAAAATCAAAACTTAGCACTTAAGATTCCCTTTTTGTTTTCAATAAATCAAGATATCAAAAAAAAACTCCCAACAAAATGAATTCCTACCTTTCCATGCTTCATGCGCTTAAAAACATTGCAAGTATTGAGCCTCCTTATGAAACTCGCCATATAACCACAAAAGCTAGGAAAACACTTGTAAGCGGAAAGTCTCGAGTACTATGCAAAATTGTAATAAACCCACTTTTTAATGATATTATTGCATCGCAAGAAAGGTAATGGCAGGCATCTTTTACGCAAGAAACTCTTCGAAATGCGAAAAAGCAAGAATGCGAGAATGGGATATCGTAAGTCTTACAAGCTCATCGCATGTCCCAAATTTCATTGACCGAAGTGCCACTTAATACAAAACGCCCAAATTTTGCGAAATGTGATAAGCTTCTCACAAATCACATCTCGTACCCGCACAGTGAAACAAATGGTTGTTAAAGGTAATAGGTTTTGCTATATCACGATCTACGATATTGCAAAGCAGATCGCAAAATTGCTTTGTCTCAAATCTAAGGGCTTAGAGTTCAATGATAGTACTTTCCATTGTTCAATGCAAGAGTTATGAGCATTAATGTTAGCTTAACAGTCCATTGATGGTATTTATTAAAAACAAATTAGATCTGGTTTAAAGGACCATCTCATGTAAGGTGATATCTTTGATATGATTTTAAAAAAATTAAAAGCTTTCCCGTCACCCTATTGTTGTTCATTATTCACCATCATCCTTGTCGTCTCTTTGTTCTCTACTTACAATTTTCAGGAGAAATACACAGAACAGCACGCAGAGCATAATGGGAAAGAAAGGAAAAGCTCCCACATCTGAAAAATCATAGATGACTCCGTTATTTACAGACACCACTTGTACCAAGGAAGTAGGGATATCTACTTGGGAAGGCATGTACCGACTATTAGAAGAAGAAAACCCGAGAGTTATGAAGGTTACAATTATGGTAGATGGACATGGGTTATCCAAAGCATCACTAACAGAGGTTGCATGCTCATTTCTGCACCGTATTGCAGCAACGCCGAAGATACTCCCTTACATGGATATGGTAAAATGGATTATAGACCACGCTGATATATCCGACAAGCAATTCAAGACATAGAACTAGGGGGTCATGGGGTCATTTACCACAAGTAACTTAAGGTGTATGTATCACTAAGCCAGATTTAAACAGGAACGTAACAACATACAGAGATAACCATGTACACAAAGATGCAACGGAAATAATACTTCATTTCATTAATGGAAAATACCGAAATATGCTTACAACTAGAAATGGAAATAAACCAGCTAGGGCGATGGTAGCTTATCTCTGAGAAGAGATGTGGCGGCTACATGCCTCTGAACTGTTATGAACTGTGTTACAATGAGGCTCGAAGGCCTATTTATTGTTGAGAAACAATAGAAAACCCTTCACATTCCAAAACCTAAACCTCGAAGATTAAACGCCAAATTGTGGGCCCCGTTTTGGGTAAATTGGTACATCAATTTCTCGTGGTCGTAACCTTGGCATACGATCTTTGTTTGACGCGTATGATAGCTCGTTAGAAATATCTACTCAAGAACTACCACTTCGGGTAGGGAAACATCGGTCCATGGACCCATGTTGCCCCCAGATTTCCCAAAAAACGTCTTTTAGGGCCTCAAAACAGCTCGGGAAGTTCAGGACCCGAAAAAACTGCTAAAAATAGTAAATTGTGCTACAATTACGGAAACTGAAAAACTGAAACAGACAGTTGCAGGGGTCCAAATGGGATAGGTGGGTGGCCACCAACATCCACCTGGATCAATCACCTACCAAAACCCCAGGCCAGTTATAACAAACAGTTTGTGGAAAATTTCACCAAAGAGAACGAGGACTTAGCAGACTGCACAAAGGGCTCATCCATGAAGGAGGAACCATTAAAAAGGGATAAAAATGGTATGTACACCACTAGCTCCCTCTCTTCTCCCTATTGTTTTGCTACTGCAACGTTGTGTACACTATTTGGGAAGCCAAATATTAATAAGTTTTCATCAGAATGGTTGCCTTTATTGGATGCGACCACCAATGCCACCATAATGGACTGAGCCTAAATTTTATCAATTAATTTAGTTTCTTCTATTTTAAATTTTCAAACTAAAAGAAGTTTTGCTCAGAGGTTTTACCCTCCATTCTTTTTAGCTGCCTACGTCATGGATGTCATTTGTTTCATCTCTAATTTTCCCATCATGGGGTGGAAATGGACAGTACAAAACCCTCTACCTATTCAGGTTTATCACAAAGAACTGTGAATCCAATTTCATCCCACATTACTACAAGATTTTTCATGGAGTGATGCTCCCTATTCATAAAATGTTATATGTCAAAGACACCCCAAGATTCTCCCCAGAAGCTGAAATTGGCATTCTCCTTGTGGGGAGGTGGTTCGAGGAGGAGTTTTTCACATACATTGGGGTATTTGGGATCATTGCTTCACCTCACGTACATACTTTGTATGTCCGCAACAAACTAATGGCCTAAGAAATAGCTTACTAGACCTGTGGTGTTGGGGGAATGCGCAGAGAACTCAAGAATTCTAAGAAGGTCATATAGCCTCAATTCCCTGTAGTTTGGGGGGCTTTTACATTATTTGATTTAGGGCATGCTTTTAAAGAGGTTGATAATATATTATGTTTATAGCTACCAAAGTTTCAAGGGAGTTAGTACGATCCCTTTGATGTTATAAAGAATTTTACAACGATGGTCAAAATAAAAGTATTTACTAAAGAAGATGACCTCTTCGATGATGTCTTTTAGCATAAGAGCACTCTCAAAGAGATTCTACATCTGGCACAACTTCAATTTGACTAAGGAAAACTTCAAGAGTTTAACCATTATAGAGAACAGAGATTGGAAAATTTCCTATTAGACAAATTGTGCATTAAACTAATAAGGGAGCCGACTCCCAGTATTAGCGTAAGTGGAAGTTCAAGAGAAGAGAATTCTAAATCAAATTCTGAAAGGGAATTAGTTGAAAAATCCGATAAGCAATCAAAGAGTGAACATAGTAGAGGTGAAGGGTCAATCAAAGATATAGCTCAGTCCATAGAGAAGCCTGATTAGTAGGTTTTGCCCTCGAAATAGGCCAACACTCCCACTCCCCTCGCAAAACCAACAAAGCCAATTATAGTAGATCTAGAAAAGGAGTGGGAGAATTTTAATGAACTAATCAACATTGAGGAACAAAGTGCAGGGCCATTAACTAACCCAGGGGAGACAGCCGCAAAGATGATAATAGAAGAGGTTATTAATACTCAAGACACAAAGCATATTCTTGTTGCTTTGTCGTCCGAAGTTGTATTGAAAATAGAGGAGATTCCTCCTCTAGATGTATTTTATAGACTGCAACATAAGGATGTTGTCAGGAGACAAAGGAAGAAATGAAAAAATAGATACTATACTCTCCCCAGTGGTTGAACCTTTGGATGTCCTGTGGCAAGACCCAACAACCGATCCATCAAAGAACCTAACTAGGCTCTCTCAGATTGCAGGGGCATATGCTTCTACAACACTTGATAAAGCAATTGAAGTTAAAATGATATTAAAGGAAAAGGAGGATAAGATCTTATTTTTGGAACAACAACTACAGCAGGCCACCGTTAGCCAAGAAGTAGAAATACAATTGGAAAAACTACAACAGGACTTCTAGCAAATGTAGTTGGATTACCAAAACAATTTGGCCAATAAAGAACAAGAGTTAAAGGCCACAATAGAACTGCATAAGGATGACCCTAAAATTGACGAATTCGTCACAAAATTCCTTGCCCTCAATAACCAACTCTTACAATAGGAAGAAATTCTTTGCCAAAGGATCTCGCAATGGAATTCCCATTGCGAAAAAAGCAATAACATTACAGATCAAGCCCTAGATTTACGACTTCATTATGATTCAGTTTTTAAGAAAGTTTTTGACTTTTTGAACTGGCAAAAGTCAAAGGAAGGACAAAGAGCATAATTGCCCAAGATTGATGAATCCCACAAAGAAATTCTATTTGAAAAATGGGATGAAAATCTCAAGCAGGAAGAGCAAGCGATGGAGGCAACAACATCAGTAAGCAACATCATCGACTGCGCATCAATGAAAATCTACACAAATAAAATTTAATATCAGAAGCCATTCCAGGGTTCCTCCCAAAGGCACAGCAGCTGCAAAAAAGGTGGAAGTAGATGGTAGAAGAAAAGGTAGAGTCAATTAAGCAGATGGAAATATCTGGTGAAACCACATAGCTAGTGGATGACTCTGAAGTGGCTAATAACCTCCGCCGAGAAGATAGCACCAGCACTCACCAATTCGATATTCACAGGTCAATTGAAAGCTGAAGTCAGCCAACCGATGCTCTTGAAGCCCATGCTGGACATTTGCAACTTAAAAAGAACAGATAACTGATTTAGCATAGATACAATTTTAGTTTGATTTTAGTTCATTTTTTCTTAAAAAGAGGATGGTCGTTTTGAACCTCCTCATCTATTTTTGTAATAAATATTCTTAGATTTTAGTTAGTAGTATTTTAAACCCTCTCATGCACTTAGAGAGGAGTCCATAAATTTATCAAAAACAATTCTTCAGAACATGCAGTTTATCCCCCACTAAAGAGGTTTTTATAAATGAATGGAACGAGATTTATTTATATCTTAGTTTGATGTCTGCTACTAAAATGCACTTTTGTACTCTTAGTGGATATTGAATTATTTGAAGATAAAACTATATTGCTGAAGCTCATGAGTAGAACCTATTACCAATGGTACTTTTATCTCCTAATACTTTTTGCTTATGTGCCAAGTGATATATTATTTTCAGTTATTGATATATCAAAGCTTGAATGTTCATTTGTCATTATTGCACTATTGTACGATGATAACTATTCTTTTATTCTGAGTGTATGAATAACTTATTATGCGATGTGTTTATCATAATTGTTTTAGCTAATTTCTTATATGAAACAATCATTTTTAATGGATTCCTTTCTCTTAGTGATTGAATGATTTTTATTACCAATTGTTATTGGAAATTACTTTAGATCACATAAACAAAGTGTTACTCCCGGGATAGTTTAGACTTAGATGTTTTCCTTCATTAGAATAAATTTCATATCTTAGTTAAGAGATAGATTAAATTTATAATAAATAATTTACCCCAGAAACCCAAAAATAAAAACATCATCCTGTTAGTTCATCATCATAAATAGATTGGGAAACTAGTCCCATCATCCCTAGTCGGAGCCACTATTCCAAACAAAAAAGGAGCTGCTTTCAAGGTCTGAACCAAGTGGTTATTCCCCTTGTTGTAGACTCAATTTTCAGGCCTTCAAAAGTTCCCCACTTGGAAATGCTAACATCATCAATAGGAAGAATTGAGATCATAATCATGGTGAAGTAGCCTTGGTGTTGGGAATTTAAATAATCTTTAGACCAAAAATTGTTAGTGTTAGTTAATGATCACATCGCTAGAGATAAATATCCATGACAGTTGATTAGTCCATGTCATGAAACACATATGTAGCACTGGTTTATCCAATCTCCAATGTTCTCCCCCTAGTGAAAGTTGAGTGTATAGCAAACTTGTGACCTATGCTCTCATACCACTTTTTGGGAGCCATGATTTTCATTAGGCCAAAACTTGTAGGTGTTAGTCAAAAATAACATCGTGAGAGATAAGGATCCACGAGAGGCGATTAGTCCATGTCGCAAAATACATGGGGATTGTTGCTTTGTCCAATGTCCAACACTTGGGCATCCCATGTAGATTTGAGCTCTAACCTACACCATGTCTGGTCAAAGTAGCTTGGTTATGAGATCACTTGTTAGATCACTACATGGAGTAACTACATTTATTAAAAAAAAAAGAAAAATGAATCGAAAAACAAATCTAAAAATTTAGAAATGAAAGAAAATTGTATTCATGTATAGGAAATGATAGCGATATCCATCATGTAGGATATCCATTCATAATTTCACTATATATTAGAAGAATTTTAGAATTTATCGACCTCTCTCTTACCAATGCAATACTTAAGCATAAAAATGAGGCATTTGAATTTAAAATTTATTTGTGCATATATTAAATTTCTATGTTCTTTTTGGATTATTGGGTCCAATGTAGGATTCACCTGGAATAAATTATGTTGAAGTATGTCAAAACCTCTCATAATTTGAATGGAGAATTGGATGATATGTCTTTCACATGCTTTTGGGTTATCAAAATTTTTTTTAACATTAGTGGTGTCAATTGGGATAGAAGAGCTAAAACGAAACTCAATAGAGAATATATTACATAAGGGAGAGAAATTAGCATCTGTAATTGTGAGAGTGTTAGTAGTAGTGATTGTGAATTGATGAATGGTTATAAAATTAAATGCTTTGAATGGTGATATTAGCCTCCATACATATTGTTAGTGAAATTTTCAATGTGGAGATAAACAATGAATAATATTCTATACCTAATGTATGATCATCTTCAAATTATTAATATATTCAGATTCAACTTAGTAGGACATCATGGTTTTTTGTTTTTTTTTTTGGGGCGATTAGGGTGTTCCCTGCACCAACTCTCTCCTAAGTTTTAGAATTGTTAGAAAATAAAATGAAAATAACATTATTAAATTATTATCTTTTAATATTGACATTATTTACAATTATGTTAGTAGATAAATATTATTTACATCCAATGTACATATATAATTCACACTCATCTATGAGTAATGAATAAGTTTAGAATGGGTTTTAGATGGCAAGGGGAAGGACTTGAATGTATAATATCCAAGAGAAATTTCCTAGAGCACCATGAAAAAATATTATCGATTCATTTGGCTCCCCTAACTTTGTCACCATGTATTTCACATTTGGTTCATTGTCCACCATTATTTGATTTCTCTTTCCTTTGTAAAGTAGCTAGAGGCAGGACCAATATATAGTGAAATATCCCTATAGCTTTTGTTACCAATATTTACTGTATAATATGCCATATGCCTTAGGTATTATCAACCACTATTATATTGATTGCTTGGCGTGCCCTGGGATTAGAACATAATTTTATGAACACATCCTTCAACTTACCAATGAATTTAAATTCAAACCCATCCAACTAAATGATATTGACATTGTTCTTTTCCTATATATAATTAATATATATTTACATACTAAGCAAGGCATGACATCGGATAAGGCTCTCAAATCCACCCAATAATTGTGAACATTATGATTGAGAATATTAAACATCAAGAGGTAAAGTGGAGTCTCAAAATTTGAATGAGTTCCAATATTGGAAGAATTCACAATAAATTTAATCTCAGATGGAATATGACTTTTCCCTTAATTTTTAGAATTCAAAGCTAGCTTTGATTGGAATGGAGAATACTTAAAATTTTCATGATAAGTTCTCTCTATTGTTGCATATTGCATATATTGTACAAATATACAATGTCCCTAGCATACTCCATGTCCCCAATCACATTGTATTCTAGGGAGTTGTCATCAATAGATATTGGACGCTAACTACTCTATTCTGAGGTGGATGACCAAGTTTTCTATGCAAGAGTTCTAGGTTGTTCAATGCTTTATGAGGAACTAGGATCTGCGTTGGAAGTAGAATTAGCAATATTGATAGTAGATTGGAGGAAAGTAACTACCTAAGAAATGGATTTCATTGGCAAGTAGTGGAATATCATGTGCTAAACCCTTGCTACAAATATTATAATTCTTTGGGGTTATTAGTGTGACATATTATACTCCCACTAAAAATTCCCCAATAGTTTGTGTATCTATATCCAATACATAGGAATATATATATATAATAAATATATATATATATATATATATATATATTATATATATATATATATATATATATATATAATAATAATAAATATATTTGTGTTTCGATATATACCTAGATATTTTTAATTTGTGGTCAACCAATATGTTTTTTCTAGTAGCAGGTCTCCTTGTGGATTTGTTCCTAAGGAGAGGGGTTGTAGAAATCGTTCCAACTTTCTTCTCATATGCATGAGTAATACATTGAAAATATTATATTTGGGTCTCAGGAATAACATACAATGTATTACCATAAGTTTCAGGAATACAAAACTTAGGGGAAGTGTTGGGTATGTGTTATATTCCTTCCATGACTAGCCCCACATGTTGTTACATTTCATCAAGTGAAATGGGGGGGTCGTAAAAGGGGTGGAAACCACCCTTTCTATGGGGTTTGCTGGTGGATGGTAGCCCCCTTGCACGAGGTTTGGGGCAACGCACAAGGAATGATTTTTTATGTGGACCCAAGGACTGATGGTAGACCCAAAGATGGTGGGCGTATCTGCAAATGGTTTTGTGCATGTTTTTCTGTGCATGGTTTTGGGCATGGTGGTTTTTTCCCATGGAATTTTGTAGATTTGGTCAAGGGAACTACGATTATGTTCTAATCCACAGTTAATGGGTTGGGGTGTATGAATGCTTCGGCATGTATATATTTGATAAAAATTTGCAAGGGGTGTGTGATTGTTACTCAAACAGTAATGATTTTTCTCGCACCTATTCCATTAATAGGTGCGAGGGGTCTCACATTGTCTGCTCTATGGTCACAACCACTATCACAACAGTATCTCCCTACATTGTGGGGTCCCTGTGAATGAGTATCACACTTATTTCTCATGCATCCATGATATCATCTTGGTTTTATCTTTTGTAGACCCAATGTCATTGGAATGATTCGCCCTAACTTGTGATGTCTCACATGACTCTAATCCAGTCACCCATACAATCTTAGGGAAAATTTCCATAAAAGGTCCATACACAACACCCTGCATACCCTATTTAAACTAAAACTATTGAATTGACAAAGGGGGTTTGATGATAACTAAGCTAACTCTCCTCACATCACAAAAAGGTACTCTAGCTAACCACAAATTGAAGGAAAGCGTCAGACCTACACATAATTGACCATGTTAGCAAGTACAAATGAGGTGGAAATGTTGGCCCTATCACCCTTATATATCACCTTTTTACCATTCTTCAAGAGGCCATTATGGGAGCCTTTGGTTGGAGCTTTTTTTGTACTCACTTCATAACTACATCGTTGATCACCATTTCTTCACTCATCCACCGTGACAGTCAAAACATGCACATAACTTTGATGGATGTCTTCCTAACCTTATGGGTCTAACCCTCACAATTTAGTTTTCGACTGTCACCACTAACATTATACCTCCAACCTTTGGTAGTTTTTTGTATCCCTCTTATACTATCAACCTCCATTATATTTCCTCTAACGCATCATGTTACAATACCTACCTAAGCTTCATATGGATTTCTCATAACCATTTCTAGATAGTTTGTGCTTCTTCTCTATCAACTCCAACCCCCGTCATCTAGAATAGATGAAATACCTTAGTTTCCCCCCCCCCCCCCCTCGCCCCCCACTTTTGGTACAATCCCTAGTGGCACATTGGGAACAATTATTTCAACAATCCCCCTGATGTTCGACACTAGCACAAGTTTTCACATCAATGGCGTATCATACGTCATGATTATTACAGTTCTCTCATTTAGTCAAAGACCCATGTATCCAAATCATGCCTCTTTTTATCTGATGTGTGGGGGAACCTAGTTCAGTCTATTTTTGAGAGATGCCCCTAAGGGTGAAAGTACTTATGTTCATCAGGTGATAGCACATTAGCCACTTCAACACTAATTTTACAAAATTTTTGTTTGTATTTGTAATATTTCAGTGCAAGTCATCATAATGAACATGGGACATACATGCCTCATATAGACACTTTTGTATCAGTTTTTCTTTAGAGCATGGTTTTC
This sequence comes from Pinus taeda, assembly GCA_000404065.3. Taxonomy (NCBI): domain Eukaryota; kingdom Viridiplantae; phylum Streptophyta; class Pinopsida; order Pinales; family Pinaceae; genus Pinus; species Pinus taeda. The sequence goes on along the minus strand of APFE030074098.1, from coordinate 78,089 downwards.
TTTCAATTCTGAGTCAAGTTATTTTCCCTTAATCATCTCCAAAAAACGTTTCTCTCTCTCAAGAATTTGGTAAGACTCATCATCAAAAACAACACAATGTGATGTATTTCAGCTATACACTTGCTCCTAACCTCACACATAAGGGGGAAATTATTATTATGAAAAAATGGTACTCTAATTTGTACATAGTAAAAGGAACTCAGAGTCAGTACGAAAAATGTACAGAGAACACATTTTGAGCTGAAAACGTTATGAAAGGTAAAAATTGATAGGTTTTCCTAAATTTGGTTCAAAAAATCAACCCTTGTGGTTGCTCTAGAGACATTTGATTGCACACTCATGAATTTTTCTTCGATAGCCGTGACGGATACAAAAAGCCTTGAGAGGTGCATTTGCTTGAAGTACACTCAAAATATTCACCTGATAGGGTTAAGCTTTTGAACCTTGAGGTGAAAGAAGCCTTAATTGAAGGAGGATGGTATCTCTCATCTCATTTATGAGCCAAAAATACACATTGGTGAGGCAAAGCAGGCAGAGCATTTTCAATTTTTTTCTAAATACAAGAGCATGGAGAGCCAAAAAATAAGAAGAAGTTGTGCATTTTTATTATGCAAAAATTGCTACAAAGGAATCAAGCATACCTATGCTAAGAGGATTCCACCACTAAGATAGTTTTCTTTGCTTCTTTGAGAAAGAAAGATTTTGCAAAAGAGATTGAGAAGGGTAAATCATTGTTGACATCTATTGAGAACCATTGCTAAATAAAATCTCTTCAAGTGTCTTTGAAATTCATTTGTAACTCTTCCACTAAGGGTGATAAATAAAGAGGACCCTTCTCCCATTCCCTTGTTGACTTTTTTTAGCTTCATTGCCTTGCTTTAAGTTGTTTAGTTTATTTTATTTTTATGTTTGTTTATGCATTGTTTTCACTTAATTTAATGCTCTGTTATTCCATGCTTAACCACTAATGTTATCCATTTTTTGTATACCTTCTTGTCGGAAGAAACCTGTTAAAGCAGAGGTCGATTTGGGACTCATATGCTACCGAATACACCATACACTCCTTCACCAAGGCTTTTGTAAAAATATTCATAAACTAGTCTTTCAATATTCAAAATACTAAGAAAATTTCATTAGTTTTTACTAATTCTCAAATCAAATGATACCATGTATCCATAACACAATTCCTTGATAAAGCAATGGAATTTTTTTTGTCACAAAAAATCTGAATTGGTTCTTCTTGTTCATGCAACAACTCAATAAAAATTATTTGCATCCATACAATTTCACAAGTTGTTATAACAACATACTTTACCTCAATAGATGATAAATTCACAATTGATTTCTTTTTGTGATGAACATGCTACTGCACTTGATCCAAAACAGTTGACATACCCATATGTGTTCTTCCTATCATCAGAATTGCCTGCAAAATCATTGTCTATATATCCAATGAACTTAAAATACTGATGTGATGTATGTAGGATACCATATTTTGTTTTTCTAGGAATATATCTTAAGATCATTTTGCAACTTTCCAATGGGTACACTTTGGACATTGCATAAATTTGAAATTTAAACTTATATCAAAAAATAATATACCAGGCCTTATTATAGTCAAATACATGAGACTTCCAACCGATCTCTTGTACAAAACTGGAACAACACTTGATGTTTGATCTTGGCTGTAATTTATGTTACAAGTTGCTTACAATTCACCATCTCAAAACATTTTTTATATATATTTTGCATAATTATATTGACAAATGAAGCTCCATATGTAGAATGAGTTATTTCAATACCAAGAAAATATTTCATCAAACCCTAGAGAAATCATCTTAAACTCTATTTTCATGGTTGTTTTAAAATAATCTATGGTAAGGTGTCAAATGAAAATTAAATCATCAATATACAAGAAAACTATCAAAAACTTTACCTTCCTAGTTTACCTTTATCTATAGGGTTGGCAGCTCACTTGGACTTATGTTGAATCCTTTGTTTTTCAATTATTCATCAACACCATTGTACCATAATTGAGGTGTTTTTTTTAGTACATATAATGATTTCTTTAATGCATAGACATTATCTACTTGTCCACAAATTTCATATCCTTGAGATTGTTTCACATAAACCTCGTCTTCCATATGTTTAAAAATTTAGATTTAACATCCATCTGATACACTTCCATTTATTTTAGTAGCTAACATCATCCTTACTATGTCAATTCTAGCTATACGTGCATAAGTTTCATTATAATCAATGCCAAGATGCTAACAAAACACCTGAGCTACAAGTCTTGTTTTACATTTCTCAACTTCACCTTTAGCATTCAATTTAGTCTTGTAAATCCATTTAACACCTATACTATTTTTCCCTCCAAGTATATCTACAAGATCCCATGTATTATTTCTTTCCATAACATCAATCTCTTCATCCTTGGGTTTTTTTTGAACCCCTTATTTAATAGCTTCTTCAAAATTGATAGGATAATGCAAAATTTGAAACCTGGTCTATTTCATCATTCTGCTCATATAATTCTCTTAAGGTTGTAGCCTTTTGACATTTAATTATTTTCCTTAATGTAGCTAATGTAGGATTTGATTCATCACTTACCTTTGATCCTATTTTGTTTTTCTACAATAAATTGACGGTTCATCACATTCTTGAGTTATGAGTGTTTTGAACTATGATGGATTAAATCCTAGTGATTTTCATGCTTAACTACTTTCAACAGGTGTATGTACATATTTAATCATCATTTACATAATCATCTGCATGCGAGAATACAAATCCCTCGGCAACAAATTTATCTATGCTTCCATCCTAAGCCTCTTCTTCCTTCAACCCAATGTCTCTTCTGATAATATACATCTGGGTGATGGGATTATAGAGTCTATATGCCTTAGAATCGTCACAATATCCAGTAAATAGACACTTCTCACTCCTGTCATCCAAATTCCTTCTCATCTCCTTAGGTATATGTGCATAATCCACACATCCAAAAACCATCAAATGAGATACACTGCAACTATTACCACTCCAACCTTCTTTAGGAACTTGGTCCTTCACATTCTTAGTCGGATAACTACTTCTCCCTAATATTCATTTGGTAGATGTTTCTGCTTTAGCATGCTTTGAGCCATATTTTTAATGGTTCAATTCTTCCTTTCAACCACTCTATTTTTCTATGGATTATAACATGTAGTAAAGTTCCTCTTAAGTTGATGATACTAAAAAAACTCCATGAAACCATTTATTATATATTCACCACCTATATCGGGTCTTAAAACATCAATAAATTTTCCACTTTTCTTTTCGACCATGGCTAAACATTTTGAATCCTCTAAAAGCTTTAGAATTTTGTTTCAGAAGAAAAGTGCACGTTTTTCGATTATAATCATCAATTTAAGTTACAAAATAAACATTACCAGTGAATGAAGGTGTTTGCATTGGTCCACACAAATCTGTGCCTACAATCTCCAACGGAGATTTTGCCCTATATGAAACTCTGCATACAAATTTATCCCTATAATGTTTGCAAGTATAAAAATTTCACATGAGTAACTAGTTTTTGGATATTAGACAACCTTTTTTCCATCTAATTCTTCTACAACAAATCTAGACTGCCAAAATATAAATGACCATATCTTAAATTGCATAACCAATATTCATCCAAACCATTATTTTTATAAGTGTTAAAATAGTCAATTAATTTATTTCTCATTATAAGTGTAAACACCCTACTCTTTGTCATCTCCACCCTTGCCATCAATTGCTTACTTGGATACTTATCAATAATTGTACATAACTTGTTGTTGAAGAACAATATAACTTTTCTCTATTATTTGTTTAATGCCTAACAAATTTCATTTTAAACTAGGTCTCTAATACACATCATTGATCGTTTTCTTTCACCATTTCTAGTATATACAACAATTATTCATTTACCTTTAAAATGTACCTTATTATCATTTCCCAATTTTAGCTCATATTGAATACTAGTGTCTAGACTCACAAACAAATTTATGTTTTAGGTCATGTGATTGCAACACCTACTATCCAAAGCAAAACATCATTTGAACTTTGTTTAGTCACATTACAACTCAAAAACACATGTTTATGATTGTCTTAAAACTCCTTTGTAATGTGTGCAAATTGTTTGTTAGAATCTACATGCTTCTTTTAGTACTTGTTAGAAAAATGAATACACTTTTTGCAATAATAACATTGTATCTCAAACTTATCATGCCTCTGATTTCCTTGATTCTGGGTTTTGTTGTTACACCCCCTTAAATTAAAAGAGTGTTGTTGATATTTCTACCTAAATTCAAAACAAAAACAAAAAATCCTTTTTATTAGCTAGTCTTCCTTGTCTTCCTTTGTTATTTGACCTTCCTCTACCTCTTCCTTTAGTAGGTTGCATTTGGGTTTTGAAGGTGTTCTCCACTGGATTATTATCATATCTTGTCATCTTGGATTATTGTGCGACTAGAACCAATCAACTCATTAATTCTCATTTGACTAGTGTCTTTAAACTCTTCTATGGATACAACCACAACTTCAAATTTCTTTGGAAAACTTCGAAGGAATTTCTCAACCACTCTCTTATTTGAGATATCATCACCATATCGTCTCCATTGATTAACAATGCTCATGACCTAGGTCATAAAATTATCTACAATCTCACTGATTTTCACTTTTAGATTCTTAAAATCACTCCTCAAGTTTTCTGACTTGACATTCTTTGCACTTGACACCTTTGGAAATATGATGTCATTCAAGCCTCGTTGAATAATACCAAGACCTTTATTTTCCTTGTTTATGTTCTCCTTTAGCAGAGTTCACTAAGCATTCATTAGAGCCAATTCTGCTATCACTAGGCTCTAGATATCCATTAGTGAAAAATCCCCAAAGGTCACGAGAACAAAATAATTCTCACATTCTAATAAAATAAGAATTATAATTTGTCTGTATCAAAATAGGAACTTGTGACAAAGCCATACTAGCGATTGACACCCTTTCAATTCAACATCAAGATGGATGAAATCTTCCAACAGAGGGAAAGAGAATTTTCTACCAATGACACCAAATTAAAAGAGAGGGCACAACAAAATATGTTAACCGCTAGCTCACAAACATATTTTGAATATACAAATAAAAACCACAAAATAGTTGTTCAATTAAAGCATAAAAAACATGAGATTTCATTAATTAAATTAATCTTGGTAAAGAAATACAATACTCTATTTCCAACAAGAAACAACAATAAAACCAAAAAAAAAAAATGTAACTACAACATAGTTGTAACAACAAGTAATAGAGTTCCAACAATAATAACAAAGAATGAATTTGTTGCAACTATAACATAGGAGTTGCAATATCAAATAGTTATAGTCAATGCAAATAACAAATAGCTAACAATTTCTACAGTCAATGAAGTTGCTAAACAAAAAATATTCTTATTAATGAAATTTTTTCCAAAAAAATCACATTGAGAATATTTGGCTCATTCTAAACGCCTCGACCAAATATTCTCAATGTGATTTTTTGCCAAAAAAATTCATTAATAAATTATGGATTACAAAAGCTTGAATTAGAATAAAAAATATTTTGTCACTACTTTGTGTGTTCCTCTTTTTATCCCATTTATTCATATTTATACAAAACTTTTAATTCATTTTTATACCAAACTTTAATCCATTAGACTTAAAAAATTAAAATCACTTACCCAACTAAACAAAAATACTCTATCACTACTTCGTGTGTTTCTCTTTTTGTCCCATTTATTAATATTTATACAAAACTTTTAATCCATTAATTAATTAGATTTGAAAAATTAAGAGCCCATCTAAACAAAAAAATATAATCCATTTATTAGATTTAAAAAATTAAACTGTCCCTCGCGCAATAACCCTTCGAATCTCAATTGGGTAAAATAACCAAGATGAACTAGACTATTAGCCGTTAGAGTGGTTGAGTCGTTGGAGTCTCTTCTTAGACTATTTATATCGATGAGCTAGATCTGTGTTTTCATCTTGCCCTGACGATGAACCACATTGGTTGGTTCGAAACGCGTTGGCAGAAATTCTTTCTCATGTGATTTACGCTGAAGCTCTCCTTATAAACCAAGATGAAATAAATTGTGTATTGATGTGGTAGCTTCTCGCTATTTAATGCTACCCTTTGAATTTCCACAAACTAAGTTTCGACCACCCGTAAAATAATTATGGACACCACTCAATTCAACTAAATTCACATCCAAGAAAGCGAAAGTCAACAAATCTATTAGGAAGGCAACCGATTGACTTAGAGCAAATGGGCAAGTCACGCAATCGGATGCCATGCACAAAGGTGGTAGGCTCCAACCGTCTAGCCCATAAAGCGTGGATCAGGATCTTTGGGAGATAGATTGGAGCGTACGTCTGACTGAACGCCGCGTCTTATTTTAAGATTCAGCAACGTCGCATGATTGGACAACGTGGATAAGGATTGATGTCATAAAATTCTCATCAATCAATTAGTCCAATCTCTGCGTTTATATATGTAACTGAGTTGTCAATTAGTTATTTATAAACGTGACTTAATTTATCATTATAAATTAGTTAACATTAACTTGCTTAAACACTTTTATGTATGAAAATTTTTACTCATATAAGAGTTATTAAGTTTTCAATTCTTTACTAGTTTTTAGTAAATTTGAAATCTTACTCCATTAAATAAAATTATCTAAATGAATTAGATAAATTATAAAATAAATTATATTAAATATATATATATAATATATATATATATATATTTTATTTTTATTTTATTTAATTTTAAAGTTAAAAAAAATCAATCTAAATATATATAAAAAAAAAATTGTTTAAATAAAAAAATATATCTTCCACCCAAAAAAATAACTAAGAAATCTATAAATCTATAAAAACATACATACTCTATCTCTATCTCATATAACCTCATAATAATACCACCCCATTACAAAATTACAATGGAAGTTCCTATTAGAGTTTACATGTCCCAAACAATTAATCCGAAGTTCTACAAGGGAGATCGAAGTCTTTGTGATTGTATTCATTGCCTAATCAGAAAATTGTTGGCCACGCTCTTCACCGATTGACCCTTTCATGCGGGAGACGGGAAGTTTTAAAGTGTCTCACATTCATCACGCCCCTTATCTGTCAAACGCTTTGAACAAAAGCAACCTCTGGTCTGTACTATGATCGTCTGTCGGTAGACTCCTAGCATGTGCCCGACGGCTAAGGATTCTTTAAGGAGGTCCGCAATTCTGGTGGCTATGAGCCTAGTTTGCGTGTCTATATGTATATATATATGTTGGAAATTATAATTTCCCCTGTGCGCAGGAGGCCAGGAGTTAAGGCACGGTCAGCAGTCAACGCAACTCTCAAAACCACTGCAACAAACTTGAAACCGGTGGCAAGCCATCGCACCACCCTTCAGTGTAAAGCAGTTTCCGTGCAACGAGCTCCGATGCAATTTGGAGCTGACAACTGTCCAACAGTGACGCTCGCATGACATCAGCCTCAGGCCTCCATCGGAAGGTAACCTGCTGTCAACTCACCCTGTCCGATATCCATCCGATTATGATGCTTCTCTCTCCGCCGTTCGATCTTCTGGAAAGGACACTGCTATTTAAACCTGTGCAAAGTACATACGGGTCTGTCGAAATTAAATACACCGTGGACCATAACCCATACGCTAAATTAATTCAATGTCATAATGTTTTGGTAGGGTTTTAATATTTCATACGGCGGAGTTAAAATAGGAGTATGGGCGTAAGTTTATTTTTATTGTTTTTTTAATATATGTTTTTTAATACAACGTTGACCTTTTGTTATGTAAAAACAAAAACGCACGGGGATTGTGATATGCGTGTTATGTAATTGTATTAAAAAAAAGGAGCGACCCCTGCAGTGCAAAAAGAGGAGAGGGGTTTGTAATGTGATATTGTATTATCGCACGGTGTGAACAAAAACCATGTGGGGCTTGGAGCAGCCAATAGAAAACACACAGGGATTGTAATCCAGTGTGAGAAGTGCGTGTGCTATGTAATTTGCACATGGTAAAAAGGATATAGTCCGTAGCACCAAAAATGTGAAAAACATATACGGGGAGAATGAAATGTGAATTCGCATCAGCGAATGTAAAACACTGAGATTAATTTTATATTGCAGGGAGGAATGCACAGAAGTGCATAAATATTTTGGGTTTGTAATGAAAAATGTTTTTATGCAGCAGAGTAATTTTGATTGTAATGTAAGAAGTAAAGTTTGCACAGCAGTGCAGGAGAAAAAGTAAATGAAGAAAACCAGTGGACGGTTTTGTTGGAAACCATGTATTGTTTCACAACAGTGAAAAGGTAAATGTGTAAATCCCTGTAAGTTTTTGTTTTCACACAACAGTGAATGTAAATGAAATATTTACACACAGTGGTGTAAAATTTCATAGGAGACAGAGTAATTTCTTTTGTAATGTTTTGGTGAATCCCTCTGAGTGAAAGAGGATGAATATGTCTCTGTAAATTCTTAGGTGAAAACAGAGTTTTAGTTTAATGTTGTTTTTGGTAAATCCCTCACAGCAAAAAGGATGAATGTATATCAGTCATTTTATTTTAATGAATAAAGATCTTTTATGGTGATGAAATACTCTGTTCTCAGCTATTTTTAAAAAGGGTCATCTGTGCAAAAAAGATCCTGGAGCAAAGGAAACAGAGCATTTGCTCTGTGGTGTTTGTTTGTTTGTCTGGTTTTGGTATTTTCCCATCCCATTGCAAACGAAAAATACCCAACAATATATACGCGATTGAAGAGTTTTGTAGCAATGTGTGGTTTCTAGCTAGCTCCGTGTTTTGTGGAATAATATCTTTTCATCACAGATCTCACCAAGATCTAGCGCTGTTGTTATTTTCATGGCTCAGCTTAAGAGATTAGCTTCTTTCTGTATGTTTCTTACAGTGTTGCAGGCGTTTTCTCTTCAACCTGCCTTTTCTATCGGCAGGATGCGTAGGACTCATGCACAGAACGGCTTCCTGGCTTCTCGAAAACTTATTGATGTAGCGAGAGTTATAGTAGTAGCTAAGCAGAAGAAATTGGGCGATTTCACAACGGTCCAGGATGCGATCAACGCAGTACCAGTTAACAACACGAACCTCATCTTAATTCGTGTTAAACCCGGCATTTATAAGTGAGCCATTAATGAATGCCCAGTGTTTCATAAGAATGATGACTAGAGCTGAAAGGATTTGCAAGATTTCACCGCAGATGGTAGCCATCTAACTTTGCATGCCTTAAAGGATATATTTTTCATGAAATGAAATTAATCATAGACAAAATTATGCATAGAATCGATGCTTTAACGACGAGAAACTGAACTGTTAGTGTCTTAATGTGATCAGGGAGAAGGTCACGATTCCTGCAGAGAAACCGTTCATAATTCTGAGTGGCACGACTGCCAACAACACCGTCATCACTTGGAATGACAGTGCTAAATCGACCGGAGGGACATATTATTCCGCAACGGTGTCCGTATTTGCATCAGATTTCATGGGGAGATATATCACAATCCAGGTATTTCGTTATTAAATCAAAATACTTACTGTATATTAGACCATAGTCACCAGAGTTTATTGAAAAGAATGGAGGTGTGGTGCAGAATTCATATGGTCCGGGCGATCAAGCTGTGGCGCTAAGGATATCGGGAGATCGCTCTGCATTTTACGGATGCAGATTTCTTGGTTATCAAGACACTGTGTTGGATGACAGCGGGAGGCATTACTTCAAAAACTGTTTTATTGAAGGCGCCACAGATTTCATATGCGGTGATGGACAATCTGTTTACGAGGTAAACTATATTGAAATCATGCACAGTATTTTCATATTTGTTTTAGCTTCAGAGTTTATAGCTGATCAAGATTCTGAAGGTTGAATGTTTAATTGCAGAAATGTCATCTGCATACAATCCCTAAGCTAAATGGTGCAATTACAGCTCAGAGCAGATCCTCTCCTAGTGACGGCACGGGCTACGTCTTTCTAAATAGCAAGATTACGGGCAATGGATTAATGTACCTCGGCAGGGCATGGGGAAGTTATTCGAGAGTTGTGTTTGCTTACACTTACATCGCTGACATCATCTTCCCAGAAGGTTGCGATAATTGGAAAGATCCTACCAGACAATCGTAAGCTACTGTTCTCCCGACTCCAGAAAATTTAACGCACGTCAATAGGTGGACTGTTATCGTTCAATTCTAATAACATTATTGTTCTTTATTTTCTGTGTAGGACTGTGTTCTATGGGATGTACAAATGCTCTGGACCTGGAGCAAAAGATAAAGGAAGAGTTTCATGGTCACGGAATCTAAGCGATCAGGAGGTTGCACCGTTTTTGACCACCGGTTTCATTAATGGGCAGAATTGGATAAGCGACACACAATCTCGCCTTCAGAGAGCTACCAATTTGGTTCCGCGACATGGCTGAAGTATCAAACCATTGATCATTCCAGTTGATATTTGTACGTCAAGCTGCATCCATGGATGATCTCAACCAATTGGATAGTGTGATAATCGAAATTGCCCATTGGTCGGTTGCTTTGAATAATTGTTCAGTCACTCATATTCTTTATCGGTTGCTCCCAACCAAAGCGTAGTGGACATTCCCAAACCGTTTATTCTTTCGTTTGTTATCGTTCCCCGTGCTGGAATTGTTTAACCATCGCTACACCCACAATTTGATACCATCGGCAATCGTGTATTTTTTAAAAGTATTCTTAGCGACATTGATGTAATAACACAATTCATTGGCTTATATTCCTCCAAATGCGTCCACTTCTAATCCAGCGGCCTCAATGGATTCTTGACTAGGTTTGTTTCGAGGATTCTTGCTGTGTTCAGCGACAATTTAACGGATACCCCTTCCGTTTTTGTGATGTTTTATCTAACCGAGAAATTGTAATGTGATTCATTCTGAAACTTCTTTTATGTTACCAAAATTATATTTATGACTCCAACATTGGGTTTAAAATTCTAAGATACTCTAAGCTAAATATTAGAAGTCCATTGCATTCTTAAACTTTCCATTATGTTCCTAAACTTAACTCTTAACTTTAGCTTTAAAAGTCTCCGGATAAAGAAGTAAATGTTGTTTTAATTAAAAATAATTCGATTATGAATGCAATCATATTATTGGTAATTTTTAGAAAATCTTTCATTCTTAATGTATACAAAGTTACAATTATAACGTTTCATTCCAATTTTTATATTAAATTATTTATTCATTGAATCTGTTTTTATTTGATTATTGTGTTTTTAGAAATATTTATTTATAATTATTTTGAGAAAAAATTATTAAGAACTAAAATAGTATTTAATAAATGTGAAACAAATTAAGTAATATAGTTAAAATATTTTTCTTAATAAATTTATCATAACATTAAAAATGATAATATTTAAATTTTAGATTATTTTTATTATTTTTTAAATATTATATATATATATATATAATGAAAAAAATGATGATGATGGTGGTGGTGATTAACATTCACAAAAATTAATATTGTCTATTGGACCTCAAGAAAGAAAGTGATTAAGGCTCATTTATAGTTGATTTCTATGATCAAAAAGAAGGGTGAGAAACATTCCAAGATTAGTATAGTTTTGTTGACTTAACAAGTCATGAAGGTTGGTAGTCCGGCAAATGTTTTGAAGAAGAGAATGGATGTGAGTAAGCTTCATGCAATCCAAGAGAAACTGTGTTTCATTTTCAACTTTCTCAGTATCGCAAAGGGGCAGATTCTTTTATCCCAAAGTGTTTTTGGAATATACCAATGCCCAATTTCACTCAAAAGCTTATGAGAATTAGTTCTAGTCTTTGCAATGTTCATTTTCTTCTTAGAACTAGTCTAGACAAAAAAGATAATTTTGGGTAGCAAGAGTGGGGTTGATCACATGCTTATAATATCTTAGCTTCATTTTTCCCTCTAACTCCTTATCATCCCACATCTTATCCTTCAATTTGGAAATAAGTGTGATTTTAATATTATCCTTATTCTCCAAGATTATCTCCTCCTTTATCCTCCAATGGTTGAGCTAAGATTGGGCATCTATATACCAACCTCACTTGAGCTGGAGGTGGTGGTTTTGGCTTGAGTTAGAAGCAATCTTGGGGAGTCTCGTAGCTTCCATGTTGTACAAATTATTCTTGTACATCATATTCTTAAACATAATCATGCTCTCAATGGGCAGAGACTAGCTTCAATCAAGAGAATAGGGCGAGGAGTATTTATATCTATTTTTTATTTATTGAACATTTATATCCACCATTCTATTATCTTTTGCATTATATCACCCCCACCCCCACCATTATGCTTTGCAGTATATCTTCCATGGCCTCATATAACATGTTTAATGTTTTTTTCCTTATGTTTTGTACAGTCACTCCATTGTGTTTTGCATTGTATTTCCCTTAACACCCACCCTTGTATAACATGTTTAATTTCTTATCTTTTACATTATTGCCCATACACTCCCACCATTATATTTTTCTTTGTATCTCCCCAACCCCACTTCACATAATATGTCTTTCATTATATAATATATTTTGTAATATATCAGCCCTACTTAACCATTATGTTTTTCATTCTTTCTTTCCTATCTTCCCCTCAACTAAATTTCTTCCCGCATTATTTTTTTTACTCTCAAAACTGATAACTTTCATGATTAAAAAATTGATTCAGATTTCCCTCCATTACTTCTACTTCTACTTCTGGTCTTTTTCTTTTCCCTTTACAACTTTATATATAGAACATAAAATGTCTTTAGAAAAATAGTGTATTTTAAATGCAACTGTCATAAAACACAACTTTTTAAAATTCACTTTTCCCTTTACATTTATATTGAAACTTTATATATAAAACATAAAATATTTTTACAATATAGTGTATTATAAATGCAACTATCATAAAACACAACTTATTAAAATTCCAAAATAAAAATCCATTCATTTTCCCACCTCTTTTCATCTTAACTTTTTTTTTTTTCCTTCCATGGTTGAACATATATACTAGCATTTGCACCAAATGTTGCAAAAGAAACACCGTAAGGCATAAATTGAGGAACAATCACTACATGGGAATGGGCAAATCTAAATGAGATGCAAATATGTAGTACAAATAAAATTCTAATGTTGTATAAACATAAGTTGATTTAGGGTGCCTCGCACTATTTTTTATTAATTATTGAATTAATATTGCATATAAATCTCATAAAATTCAATCAACTTATAATTTAAGGCTATGATCTAAATTTGACTTTGGGTCATTAACATGGTGACGCTGTGTCTCAACTACTTAACCACTAAACCACAGGCCAACAAAGGAAAGACTGCAAAATGTTACAGGCATTACCATAGTAAACCCAATGACTCTACACACAAGAATTTTTGGGGGAGGGTGTTATTGGAATTAATAAATGGCATAACAGGAGCAGAACACTTGTCTTGCTTCCAATCCTCATTTACAAAAGAAAGTTCATTCTGAATGATATCTCTTAGGTTTGGATCGGAAGGCAAAGTTGAAGCCTCTGATAAAAAAGAGCGACATTTTTCCTTCACTTCATTAAACCGACTATAAGTAGTAGTGGGAATATAATTTTTGTTAGTTTTGAAGGTAGATGGAGCATCAAATTCCAGAAATTTGTAAGGGGATGAACTGGCCTCACTGCAGTTGTTGTGGTCTAAAGTGGTTGTTAGCTATTTTTGTGGTTGATGTGAGTAGTTTTGTGAGTGTGGCCTCAATGCAGAGTGTTCTTTGTCTTATGTGCTTCTATTGCATTGTCTACAAACTCATTCTGGTGAAAATTGGACTGGCTAGGAATTTAATGCAGGCCCTGCTCTACCAATGAGCTACCTACCCTTTTGATGATGGGCATGTTTACCAATTTGATATCAAGCTGTGAATTGGTACCTCCAACATTCCATTGAGTTAATGCCAAATGGTGTAGTAGCACATAGGTAACTTTTGCAGTGACGTTTCGAGGGAGTAGTTCAAGTTCTGCTAATATTCACCTTCTTTTGCTAGCTAAAAATGTGTTTTAGGTATGGTTACTCAAGGTTGAAGTTATGATAATGAGAAAGATCAACCCCTAGGTTTTGGGTTGAGTTCTTTGTATGTTTGATCTACTACATGTGCCTCTGGTTAGAGTTCCTTCTTGAATACTTACCTGAGTTGGTGGAACTTGGAGTTCATAACACTTTCCATCTTATTTCAAAATTCATTCCATATTTTCATGCAACATTGCCTCAAAGTTTCCATGGTGGAATCGATGTCGGCACTAGTTGCCTTTTCTCCAGACCAATCCTGGTTCAATTATGCAAGTACTCTTATTAATAGCATACGCTGTGTTGGGTGCCAAAATATACATTTCTGTTATTGAAATTCAACTCGAGAATATGGTAATATGGTCATATGGTCATATGTTTATTGTGTTTTCTATTTTCCAGTTTTGGTCTGCCAATCATTTACACGAGCTTTGTACGTTTAGGAACATTTGAAATCTTCTCAAAATTGATGGAAACAGTAGATGTTACTATGGAAAAATCAGATGAGTCCAAATTAATATCACATGGATCTTTTGATGAACTAGTAGTTGTACCTAAGCTAACCTTAACTGACAACACCTACAAGTCATTACAAACTCCTGTGTTTTATGATGCTAAAAAACAATTTATAGCCTTATCTGTTACAAAAATGGTTCTCCATTAACAAAAGGAGCATTCTACATCTGCAAGTGAATGGATTTATTTGGATTTCCATCACTCACAGGGAGGGGACTGCAACAATCATAATTTTTTTTTCTCTTTAGAAAAATATACAAGATGAAGACAACTGCAAATTGATTAATTTTACAAATCCTTCTTTGAAAGAGACTTCAACTTTTTTGAATATAATGGAGTATTTTGATAAGCACCAGGATAATCAACCTAAAAACAATGGTCCAGAGCTCTCCGAGAGTGTTGGTATATCAGATATTCCAAGGTTCAAGTCTGAGACTCTTCTGGGAGGGGTACCTGACAACATTGACATGAAAACACAGGAAAATCTGCAAAATGCACTTCAGTCAAGAACTGAGAAGGTCTCTTTATTGTTCAATTCTATGTTTCTATTGAGTGATATGTCATTTTACTTGAATGTGAAAAGAATTTTTGTAAGATGTGGAGATCCTTCAGCAAAAGAAACAAGTAGCATGCAAAATTCTTTGCATACTGATCTCAATGAATTCTCAAATACTATTTCATCCGATTTTTATTGTCAAAAGAACATGATACAACTTCATCATATTGAGATGTCCAAATTTTTCATAGACATTATTGATTGCATTCGAACAAATTCTGAAATGGTTTATGAGTTAGATAATGAGCTTAAACGAATAGTACATACATTTCCAGACTTGAAAAAGCTTTGTATTCCACATGTTAATCAAGTAGATCTAATTAGTTTGATCAAGGACAGGATTTCCCAAATAGGTTCCTTGAAATATGATCCAACTTTGAGAGGAATAGGCACTATGCATATATTATAGAAGACAACTTTTGATGTTTGTTTCTAAGTGTTCAGGTAGCATATATGTATTTGATAGAGTTGGTTCAAAGCATAGAGTTTTTGGAAGATTCTATAAAACTGCCCTATTGTTTGCTTAAATATGCCTTTCTTGACTATCAATAATCACTTTGGAAGTAACAACACCAAAACAGAGAACTTTTGGAGGAGAGTCTACCATGGACTTCATTTCCATTTTCTTATACATCTGGTTAGATGTACCTAATTTGTTTAACGCATATATAATTTTTTCTGAGTTCCAATATGATGCTCACTAAAAAAAAAATAGATAAATCTGATGCAGCCTTGCACCAATAAGTAAACGGTGTAACGTTTCAATTTAAAATAGCAGCATTGGTCCACAGTAAAAAAGCCTTCAAGAGCCATCCATTTCCTCCAGCTGGCTACCTCGAACATCTTTTCAAGTGATATGATACAACCTTGGCTTTTACACCAACGGGTATAACGATGTAATCATTCAGTTAAAACAGTAGAGCTTGTGCACAGTAAGACAGTAATGAAGGGTTATCTACTTTCTCAAATTGGCTACACCATTTTTTTAGCTGTTGAAAATGTATCATATACCACATTAAAAATCAAAGAGATCTGGTGATTGCCAAAATATTTTGTAAAAAAAATACTTGTTGAGATTATAACAAGCAGATCATTGTTTACACAATGGATCACAAAAATTCCATTTGTAAGGGAATAATAATCCATTAATTTGATCAAACAAGGGAAAGGGTACATGGTCATAGAAAATGTGGATTCAAGTTGTTGTTGTAACGTTTTTGAGTAACCCACTTATTTTGATGATGTTTTTTGGTTTTTTCCAGATATTTTTCCATGAACAGGATAAAAAGTTGCTACAGTATTTTTTTTAAACATTTATAAAAAAAAATGCTATAGTACTCCATCCACCTGCCATGCACCTCAATTTTTTAATACTAACTTGTACTTGGATGTAACAGGCTATAAATTAGAATTGGAAGACAAAGGATAGTGTGTGAAAAAGGTGAAATACAGAAAACAAAAATAGACTTTCCTATAAGCCTCATACCATGCCACAGAATGGGCCTTACTGCAAATGGCCAAAGCCTCTAAGTCTGTGTTTCAGCGCATTGGACATTGGGATTTTTCTCCCCCCTTGCACGCAGTTATGATATATAAGGGGGATTCTATCTTTATTGTGATTAACATGTTGACTTTGTTCCATCTGCATCTATGTTCCAGATTTATTTGCTTTTTAATCAGGCCATCAATAGGGGCTTATAAATTTTCATGCATTGCTGCCAGCAGGACAAATGCTATTGCAGTATAGTTCTCATGTTAGATGGCCAACTTTGTTCTTTATCTAACCATATCTAGTTATCAAAAACATGGATTTCGAGTGCCTATTTTAATGAAGTCTCCACCAGTGGATGAGTCACACTGTCTATACAACATTCTTGAAGTAAATCAGATGAGAAATGGAAAGAGGACCTTAATTAGTGCAAGAGCAATGCAATGGTATTTTGTATTCCTAAGCCTATTTAGACAATGAATAATGCAGTGTGGAGAATGTGATTCCAACCTTCTCGATGATCTTTTGTATAGAATTCCTAATTATTGTGAATTGCAAGTGTTTTCTAGACAGGAATAGCTTGTAAAAGATAAAATTCCATCACACAGTCAAGGAAACTCATCTAGTAGTGGTCCAAAGTACCTTCCCAAAGGCCCTGGTATTTCATGAATTCAGAGTATGCATCTAGGTTTGCATGTGATCATGTTCTAGCGAAATGTTACAATTTGTTTTAAAAATTTAAACCAAAAAAAAAAATCTTGCATTGCATTCAGAAGTACAACTCACTTGGCCAAGGGAAGCAGTTAGAAAGTTTAAGGATGTCAACTTCCAGTATGTAAAGAGATAAGGAAATATGGTAGCAAACCTATTGGCTAATATTGAAATAGAGGAGGAATAGAAGGATCAGACCTAAACACAAATTCACTGAACTTAGCTGAAGGGGAGTGGATGTCAAGCTTCAAAAATTGGTCCAATCAAATTGCAATGATCTTTAGGAAGTATTTTATCTAAAGTTCATTTGTCTTGTTTCAATCCCTTAATTTTAGAGGCATTTAAGAGGCCCAGTATTCCCCAACATTATTATGGGTTACAGTCCAATCATGTAAGCTTTTTTAGAAGGACCTGTTTTAATTTGAGAATTTATGAGAGAGATACCACATAGAATTCCAAGGTTGAAAATAGACCAGATTAATAATTTCAAAGGGTGGAAAAAGCCATGCAAGGCTATAAACTTAATAAGAATACTCTTGGCCAGCTCAAAGAGGGAGAAACCTTGTTGCGTAGGAATTGTAAATTGTTCAACTCTATGTTTGTATCCAGTGATCTGTCATTTTACTTGAATGTGGAGATCCTTCAGCAAAAAGAAACAAGTAGCATGCAAAATTCTTTGCATATCGATCTCAATGAATTCTCAAATACTATTTCATCTTATTTTTACTGTCAAAAGAACATGATACAACTTCATTATATTGAGATGTCCAAATCTGTCATAGACATTATTGATTGCATTCGAATGGATTCTAAAATGGTTTATGAGTTAGATAATGAACTAAAAAGAATAGTACATACATTTACAGAGCTAAAAAAGCTTTGTATTCTACATGTTAATCAGGTAGACCTAATGAGTTTGATCAAGGACATGATTTCCCAAATAGGTTCCTTGAAATATGATACAACTTTGAGAGGACTAGGCACTATGCAGATATTATAGAAGACAACTTTTGATGTTTGTTTCTAAGCATTCAGGTAGCATATTTGTATTTGATAGAGTTGGTTCAAAGCATAGATTTTTTGGAAGATTCTATAAAACTACCATATTCTTTGCTTAAATATGCCTTTCTTGACCATCAATAAGCACTTTGGATGTAACAACACCAAAATAGAGAACTTTTGTAGGAGAGTCTACCATGGACTTCATTTCCATTTTCTTATACATTTGGTTAGATATACCTAATTTGTTTAACACATATATATTTTTTTTTGAGTTCCAATATGATGCTCACTAAAAGAAACAGATAAATCTGATGCAACCTTGCAACAATAAGTAAATGGTGTAATGTTTCAATTTAAAA
Source organism: Pinus taeda (assembly GCA_000404065.3). Lineage (NCBI taxonomy): Eukaryota > Viridiplantae > Streptophyta > Pinopsida > Pinales > Pinaceae > Pinus > Pinus taeda. Next base: position 59,347 of record APFE030074098.1, on the reverse strand, counting down.
CAACAGCTTTGGTCCACAATAAAAAAGCCTTCAAGAGCCATCCATTTCCTCCAACTGGCTACCTCGAACATCTTATCAAGTGATATGATACAACCTTGGCTTTTACACCAACAAGTATAATGATGTAATCATTCAGTTAAAACAACAGAACTTGTGCATGTAAGACAGTAATGAAGGGTTATCTACTTTCTCGAATTGGCTACACCATTGGTTTAGCCATTGAAAATGCATCATATACCACATTAAAAATCAAAGAGATCTGGTGATTGACAAAATATTTTGTAAAAAAATTACTTGTTTAGATTATAACAAGCGGATCATTGTTTACACAATGGATCACCAAAAGTCCATTTGTAAGGGAATAATAATCCGTTAACTTGATCAAACAAGAGAAAGGGTATATGGTCGTAGAAAATGTGGATTCAAGTTGTTGTTGTAACGTTTTTGAGTAACCCACTTATTTTGAAGATGTTTCTTGGTTTTGTCCAGATATTTTTCCGTGAACAGGATAAAAAGTTGCTATAGTAATTTTTTTTAACTTTTGTTAAATAAAATGCTATAGTACTCCATACACCTGCCATGCACCTCAGTTTTTTAATACTAACTTGTACTTGGATGTAACAGGCTGTAAATCAGAATTGGAAGACAAAAGGATAGTGTGTGAAAAAGTTGAAATATAGAAAAAAAAAATAGAAGTAAATCAAATTTTCACATCATATGTAAAAGAACTTATATTCAGATCTAAATGAAACATCTAGCTCCCCCATAAACTTTATGTAATGGATGAGCTAGTATACTCCCTGTCATTAAAGGACAAGTAATGATTTCTGTCATGGATGCCCCCCCATATAATTTAAAGGTTCTCCCATTGAGATTTTTGCAAATGGATGGGCTCTCAAACACTCTGCCATTAAAAGACAAGCAAACCATTTATATTAAAAATAAGATTATATGAGTCAAAAAAATACTTATTAGGATAACAGTGATGTGGTACTTATTAGGATAAAATCCAGGCAAACCATTTATATTAAAAGTAATTTTGTATTGAAGAGACTATATCGAAGCAAGCTCTGCTCTAGCTCTTGCTTGTTATTCCAGATGAAGTAGCCTTCAACGGGATGAATCATCTGCTTTAGCATCCAACATGAATTGTTTATAGGTATTGACTGGACAACTTTCCTTCCTTCACAATATAATTCTATGAAGGGAAATATTTGTGAGCCAACTTCATGCATCAATAGCCACAAAGGACTAAAGCACTGACTTCACTCTATTTTAGATTTTGTTTATTTCAAAACTACTAACCTAGAAAATCAATAAGATGGAATGAGCTTCATGCTAATATTTTATCATTCATTCCTACATAATGCTTTGAACCATCATTGGTCTCAATTATGTATTTGAGAGTCCAATATTTGATGCATTGTTTCATTTGAGAGAAGTGAGCTCTTCTCTAGCTCCTGCTTGTTATTCTAGATAAAGTAGCCTTCAACAAGATGAATCATCTACTTTAGCATCCAACATGAATTGTTTATAGGTATTGACTGGCCAGCTTTCTTTCCTTCACAATATAATTCTATGAAGGAAAATCTTCTCCCTTGAAGTATCTGTCTAGAATATCCTGCGTTCCAGCTGCATACATTATCTGAAGTAGAGATGTTATGAACAATTAGTCAAAAAAATCTCAAGAATATCTTTGTACTTTTTATGATTCCTATTTTATGCTTCCAAAGATGACAAAAATGTTGAATTAATGATAGCATTAAAGCTTTGTGCAATGAACCATGATGCAAAATAATTGACTTTTTGAATTATTTATGAGGTACATTTGTCAATCAAAGAAATTGCTAGAAACAAAGGGGTGAAATTAGATTAAATATGACACCTAGCCATCTATTGTAGTCCCGGAGATATGGGGAGTCATAGCATGGTTTGGCATGGAGCACCATGGATGATCTTTTGGAGCAGGTTGATCAAACCAAGAGTTAGCAATGTACCTGTTTCCATCACTGCAATTGGCAGTTAGCAATGTGACTGTTTCCATCACTGCAATTGGCAGTTAGCAATGTGACTGTTTCCATCACTACAATTGGCAAGCTAACTTGTTATAACAAACAAGAACATAGTTTAGAAATTTAGAGCACAGAAGAACGATTCATTCTCTTTTAATTGCCTCCAAGAATGACAAAAAGATTGCCAAAGCAGAAAAATACAGATACATTGTTTTATTAGCAACATATCATCATGCTCTTTCTGAATCTGAGATAAATGTTTGATGATGGGACTTGTATGTCCATTATTAACATTGGGAAGTAAGAATTACATGGTGTTCTACCTCCTTTCACATGGTCTAATATAGAACCTAGAAATCCATAAATGAAGTGGAAGCCCATTTACCAGAGATTTACCCAAATACTATATATTCACCAAATCAGACAAACAATGACTTGAGTATGGCTATAATCAAGAGAAGCTTCAATAATGCTTTCCCACATAATGCTTTCCTCAATAATGCTTTGTCTTCAGAAAATCTTTGTCCATGACTCTAGTCATTAATTAGGATTTTCAATTCATGTATATTCAAATTGGAGCCAACTTTAATCAAGCATCTAAGCATGCAAACATTAGCATAAAAAAGAAGATGAGATTTTGCTAGAGAAAAGGATATCTCGAAGCATACGAGTCATTATTATCTCAACAATAGTAGACCTTTGGGCCCAAGGCTTAGATTGAGAGGAAAAAGCTCAGGGGGTTAATGCTCCCGCCTCAATTTGAATTCACAGACATAATTGTTATGTGTGGCTGGTCCTATCCATGGGACCTAGGGTTTATAGTGGTAGCCCAATGGACTCAAACCCATGCCTAGCAGGTATGAATCCTATTAGGGTCCCACCCTAACCCCCTTATTTATGTAGTGGGATCATGTCATAGTAAAGAGTCAATAAAGGCCATATTAATAATTGTAAGTGGTTAACCCGCAATTAATGACAGGACCACAGTTAGTTGCAAATGGGCCATGGTATTAGGTAGATGGTATTAATAAAACCCATGGTATTTATCCATGGTATTGCATATATGAGTCATATATAAAGGTTAGAGACTCCCTGTGAGGAGCATCGTGTCTCATTTTTGAATCGAGCTCTGCTCTATTGGAGGTTGCCCCCTCGAAGAAGCCAGTGAACATTGCGTTCTGAATAATAAAATATTTGTTGTTGACTCTCACTATTCTATGTTATGGGTATATTTCTTCGCATATTCTATATTTGGGTATCTTTTTGCAGGTTAAGAGCATAACAACTGGTATCAAAGCACTTTCTAGGGCCGGTGGGATCTCCATTTCTTAGCAAAAAAAAATTTTGGCTAGAGACGTGTTCCGGCATCTTTAAACCACGAGATCTGTCATTGAGCACATAAACTTGCGGATTTAGGGAGGCAAGCACACAGGAAATACAAGAGGTGGTCACGCTTGTTGGACTCCCTTCTAACACCTGTGCGTACCCCTTCGAGTAGTAGCGCATTAGACAGAACCGCGTACGAATTGTCTTCCAAGTACCTTCTGGGTATATCAGAAGCCCCCTAGCTCCTCTACAACTTAGCCATAGATAAATCGTCGACCATCTTGTTACTACAGTACACCGAGAATAGCACTCGAAGAGATTACTTGCCCGTATGATAGGGTAGTCGGGTTGTACGGCTAAGGGTATGGTTGAACCTCCTTAGTTAGAGCCCTGAAACATTGGGCCGAGTACTACTATCAGACCCTTATGTATATTGCGATCTGCAGCACCTAACACTCCTCGAGACCATAGTTCCCTTTTCTATCTTGGGATCACGCATCATCTCTTCCATATCCGCTCAGTAGTAGCAGCAATAGACATCAGTCCAATCTATTAGATCCATCAGTTCTGCAGGAGCAATCTGTTCCGCCACTCAGAGCTATCCGATCCTCCATTCAGATCTCTCAGATCAACCTGATCTGAGTAGTTGTGTGGGGTTCCTATACCGGAGCATGATTTTCGCAGGACTTTTGGCAGCATTGACATTTTGAGGATTCAGTGACTACAATATTCCTAAGGAGTAAAACTCCATTAGGAGTTTTTAGGAAAAAAAGAAGAAGAAGAAGAAGAAGAAGAAGCAAAAAGGTTGAAGGGAAGTGGACGTCAAGCTTCAAAAATTGGTCCAATCAAATTGCAATGATATTTAGGAAGTCTTTTATCTAAAGTTCATTTGTCTTGTTTCAATCCCCTAATTTCAGAGGCATTTTAGAGGCCCAGTATTCCCTGACATTACTATGGGTTACAGTCCAATCATGTAAGATTTTTTAGAAGGACCTGTTTTAATTTGAGAATTTATGAGAGAGATACCACATAGAATTCCAAGGTTGAAAGTAGATTAGGTTAATAATTTCAAAGGGTGGAAAAAGCCATGCAAGGCTATAAATTTAATAAGAATACTCCTGGCCAGCTCAAAGGGGGAGAAATCTTATTGCGCGAGAATTCTAAAGCCATGAGGAGGAATTTAGAAGGACCTATTTTAATTTGAGAATTTATGAGAGAGATACCACATAGAATTCCAAGGTTGAAAGTAGATCAACTTAATAATTTCAAAGGGGTTAAAAAGCCATGCAAGGCTATAAATTTAATAAGAATACTCCTAGCCAGCTCAAAGAGGGATAAATCTTGTTGTGTAGGAATTGTAAAGCCATGAGGAGGAATTGTCATGAGAGCCAAGGAGTTTCCTGAGAAGTGCAAATTGGTGGGGAGAAGAAATGCATATGTAAATGCCCAAATAATAGTAAAGCACAGAAGACACCAGAGGTAGGAAGGGACCCAAGAGATGGATCAAACAGGGGACAAAGAGGAAGCACCAAAGGAGCAATCTATCTTTCCAAATTTTGGAGTATCAACGCAACATGGCCCATCAAGAGAGGCTTGTGGAATAAACTTCTAAGTTCCAGGAGGAGAGATTCTCTAGAAAAATTAAGTAAGCAAGGCAAGCTATTTAGGCAGCCTGGAGCTGTAAGACCTGGGACAGTCTAGGCCATAAAGAAATACCTTCTTGATGGTGTGGGATGAAATAGGAGGTGTAGTCTTTGGCTAGAAAGGGAATTGACTTGGAAGACAAGGAGAAAAGGAATGTGAATAAGTATTTTTCACAAAAAAAAATAAACCATGAAGGGGAATCGAGGAAGCCAAACTATTCCTAATCACTGTTACATGCAATGTGAAAATGGTAGGAAAGAGAACACGACAATGACAAAACATGGAGGATATTCACCATTTAAATAAATAAAAATTGAAGGGTTTGAAAACCCAGAGTTGTCATCATACCTAGAATTCAAATTTATAGAGAAACTAAAATTTGCGCATAAAATCATATACTCCAAACAGTATATTGTCGGAATGCAAACAAGAAGAAATATTTATTAAAATTTGGGCAGTATTGTAAACATTCGAATCCTGATTGACTAAGAAAATCATAATACCCAAAGAAGGGGCAGGCTGAATGGCCACATTCATAAAAGTTATATGGTTGAGCTGACAAGAAAATCCATGTCTGATTTCAGCAGCATGATTCCAGAGCCATCCGTGAAACCCTAACACCAAAATCTGGCAGACGAGAACCTAACCACCGCAAGATAGGGAAAAAAAAGTCAGCAGAAAGTTAGGATATCTATAATGTGATAAATAAATTGATAGTTTCAACAAAAATCCTAAAATAATTAGCCCCATAAACTTTTTAGGCCAATTGAATTCTAAGCCCCATAAACTGTTCAAGATAATTGATTTCTCCCATAAAGAATACTTCAAATTAAAGGAGGAGAACCAATGTAGCACCAAATCAAACGAGAAAAAACCTGGTGTGGTCGTGATAATCCCAAGAATTATACAATGTGGATGCGGAGGGTCGTAGAGATTACCTGGCATCCTAGAAGTGTTTCAATGCACAGCAGAACTGGTAGCAGCGGTGGACAAACGCCAAAGAAATACTAGTAAAGAATATGTATTTGGGGTTTTCAAGTAGGGCCTACCGTGCTGCCCTGAGAATTGAACCCATGACTAGGGCTAATATCCCAGGGCAGTCTTCAGATGAGAACGTTGTATGAAGGAACCACCCTGTTGTTGTATCAATTTACTCCCATTGAATGCCATCTAGAGCTCTGACTCATAAGACCACCATTGTTAAATCCCATGAGCTTCCAAAAATTTCATGGGGCCCTTGGAAATTGCATACAATTTGGTAGCCACATGATCCATACCAGAGACCTCTGATATGACCTCCATTGATTTTTCTTCATCCCCATCACAGTTGTTACATCTTTTACAAGAATTAGAGTAGTACAACAGATGGAATCGCTATTGTTTACATAAACATGGGGAACCCATTTCCGGATTTGCTAACAAAAATTAACTGAATCTGCCTTTGCCCCATCCTCTGATTGTTTATCAAGGCCTTCTAATTCCTTATTTCCTTTTTTCTTAGAAGGAAAAATAGCTCTCATCACGCCCTTCACTGCATTCCACAGTAGTCCAAACTTGTCAACAATACTTCTACGACCCATGGGCAATGAAATGGAAGGGGGATTGAACATATGAGATTCGACAAATATGCCTCAAATGTTAAGGCCTTCACCACCTGCAAAGCCAGGCCAGCCCCGAATGAATGCCCAGCCATGCACACTTCACTGCTCCCATATTTCTTCACTGTTGTCTTGACTGCCTCCAGTGTCTTGTGAAACCTACAGGAGCCACTGAGGTCCTCTATTGTTAAAATTCTCAGATCATCTTGTATGTCCCTTTTGATTGTAGCAGCCCTTAGCAGGGTCCCTCTGAGAGCTATTATTGCCTTTGGAAGCTTTACTAGGTCTCACTACCAGAAGATTAGAGAATGCAACATACCTGTCCCATTCAAGCCTTGATCCAAAGATGGATTCATCCCTCTCATCCAGCAATTCTTCCACTACCTTGTATTTTAAGGGCTTCCACCATTTGGGTGCCAACGCTGCATCTCTGTCTCGTTTTTCTTGCCTGTCTAGTTCCAGCAGATACGCAGCCTGTATAAAGCACGCCATCACTGTGTGCTTGTAATTTTCATCATTCCTGTACAGAAACATAGGAGATTTTATTTTGATAGAATTGATGCAAGGAAACTATCGTAGAGATTACCTGGCATCCTAGCGTGAGCAAAGTAAGCGACAAAAGAAAAGGTGAAGGTATGAGCTGCTGAGCAGAGCTCCTCTGGGCACGCGGAAGGAAAATGAGGCGAGAATGTGGTGAGGCAGTCAAAGTGCAGTGCATGCTTGCCAGATGCATGCACAACGAGGGATAATGAATCGACTGCTAGATGTCAAACAGAAAAGCATATAACAGATGTCAGTCCGAGAATGAAAGTGTTTCTTTGGATGGCAGATAATTGTTGAATCATCTAACAATAGATCTAACAGTTTACATTAGAACAGAAAAACATCTAGGGGAGTTCATTTCAGAGGGAAACGCCTTACAGTGTAATTACATTGAAAAAAAATATAGTCACCATAATAGAAATCGACACAAACACTTTAAAATTTAGAAATATGCGTTGAATTTTCATAAAGCACAAAAAATACTTATGATTACTAAATCATAGATCCAAATAACACCAGGCAAAAGTTTAAAAATCAAACATATGATTACTAAATCATAGATCCAAATAATACAAGAAAAAGTCTAAAAATCACAAGGCACGAAGTTTAATCATAAACACTACGATATAATTAATATTGATTATTGATTGGAGTCATCATGAATTATGATACGGCACAAGCCAATCATTATGGAACCCTCATTAGTGCATTTCTCTTTAAACAAATTGTTTTCATTAGGATTGCTATGTAAAATGGTTAATGGAAATGTGAAAAATTATTTTCGCTCTTCGTTGAGGTGGTAGGAGAACTACATCAACTCTCTTGTCTATTTTGAACTTACTTTACTTTCCTATTATATGATTTGTTACAAATTTAATGGAATTTTTCTTACTCGGGCTAAGGTGTATTGCAAAAACTCCTTTCATTTGAAATTTACATACTTGTAATTAATATGTCAAGTAACATTGACACAAGGGTTCATGCAGGATTATATTATGAGAAAGTTTGAATTTATTCTTTTTATTACTAAATAATATTTCATCCATAAAACATGAGTTCATTGTTTTATATAAATATTATAACATCTTTTAGTTAAAATTTCAACTCACATAATTATTTTAATTATTTTTATAATTCTATATCCAATGTTTTCTACACAAATTATTTTCTAACTATGACATTTATTATTATTCTCTATCAAACCTTTGACTTTGCTTCCTTCATGGATCAAACTTACCAATACAAGAACCACATAAACTTAATAATCATTTGACTCCTAAAATGTCATCAATGGTTTTCCTTTACTTTGTTTCCTCATGGGATCAAGCTTATCAATACAAGAACCATATGAACCTAATAATGATTTGACTCCTAAATGTCACAAATGAGTTCCTTTAGATATGGGACAATATCCTAATATAATCGTTATTAGGCTTTCCCTCCTAAAAAATGTTTTTTTCCCATGGGATTTTCACCCCATCTATTATTCTCAACAATTGTGAAAAGGAATGAAGAAATATTGTTGTGTGTTTCCACGGATACCACATATATAACAACTACAAACCATATGTTGCAACATTTAGATGTGTTTAATAACATGTTTGTATAATCTATATTCTTTCCTATGTGATGATAAGAGGTCTCTTCTTCATGATTTTTCTTCATATTGTGGTTGTCTGCAAATACATTTAGGAAGAAATGGAGTTCCTAGACATCTCCTCGCTCAGTGAAACATATTGATACACTACCAAGATTGAACAAAAATATAAACAAAATAAGCATGACTTTTGATTTTCAAATCATAAGCAGGGTAAGAGCACCCCCAAACCACATAATAACAGACATAGCTAAGGTGGAGAAACCCAGGAAAACCCATCAAAACTGCAAGAAAAGAATGGCACCACGAAGACAAAGAAGGATACAAGAAAGTGATGTGAGTTCCACGAGAGCCCCACACACAACACAAATGAGTGCCACGCGAAGTAGTCATTGATGACCGAATTGAAAGCTTCAGATTCTGATGGATGTTTTGATTATGAGCTAGAACCTAACAAGGGGAATCAGATTATTGACATATAACCCGATGCCACTGTTGCCACCACAAGGTCCAAAATATTGAGCCTGAAGATCTAGAGGAAGGGAAGCATCTCGTCCACTCACAGATGTGGGTGAGGGTTCTTTGTTGTAGTTCATTGTTGACAATGGGAGCCAAAAGAACCTCATTTCAACAAAAGTCATGAATCATTTGGGCATACCGAACACACCACACTCACAGTCGTACACCATCGGGTGGCTTAATCAAGGATGAGATCTTTGCGTCAGTCAACAATGTCACCTTCCCTACAACATCAACCCCTTCACAGATGAGGTACTATGTGATGTTCCTCCTCTTGAAGTTTTTGATTTGTTATTAGGCTAACCATACTTATGGAAGCATCATGCTCTATATTAGTCTAGGCCTTGCATGATTATTATTACTTTGGGTGATAAATCATACATGATCTATGATAACCAATGTAGTAAGATCATCTTCTAGACCGTGAAATTTATTTTCTTTCCAATTCGCTCTCAAAGTAAGGGGAAGATAGTCACCACATCCATTGCCCTCAAGAAGGGTTCCCCTATGCAAAAAATATCAGGTGGATAATGGCATGGAACAATACATGGATATATTCTCCTCACCCACAGGAGTACCATTTTGATGTCAGGTCAAGAATTCGATCAATTTGACCCCAAGAGCACCTCTACCCAATGGGATGATATATTTCCAATCCATTCTAGAAAATGAAGAAATCAAGAGGCATATCCAAGAGTTGCAAAAAAATTAGCACATCTGATGAAGTTCCTCATGTTGTGGGATCCCAATTGTACTTGTATAGAAGAAAGATAGAACATGAAGACTCTGCATTGATTATCGAGCACTAAACAAAATCATTGTGAGGGATAGGTATCCAATCCCACTGATTGATGATATTCTTGACCACCTCAAGGGGGCCAAGTATTTTAGTAAGATCTATTTGAGGTATGACTATCATGAGCTATCAATAGAAATAGATATATGGAAGAACGCCTTCAAATCCAAGGAGGGCCTTTTTGAGTGGTGGGTCATGCCTTTTAGGTTAACAAATGCCGTTGCAACTTTTATGAAGTTGACATACGACATCTTGCAACCCTTCACCAACTCGTTCATGGTTGTATATCTAGATGTCATCATCATCTTCAGCAGGAGTTGGGAAGAGCACCTACAACACATTCAATAAGTCCTTCAAACCTTGCAACAACATAAACTATTTGCCAACTTGGAGAAATGCACATTTTGCATGATCCAGGTCCAATATCTAGGCTATTTCATTGATGAGAAAGGTGTGCATGTGGATCTAGATAAGATCCAAGTCAATTGGGATTGGCCAACCTCAACCACTCTAATAGTGTTTTTCCTTTTTTTCGTCCTTGCCAATTTTTATCGAAGGTTCACATTGGGATTATCTCATATTTCTTGGCCTTTGAGTAAGGTTACCAAAGACACTGTGAAAGAAAATTTTTCCTAGTGTGAGTCCCAACAGAAGGCATTTGTTGAGCTAAAGCACCACATCTGCTCTACACCTATACTCACATCGCCTGACCTACAATAACCATTTGAAATTGAGACAGATGCCTCCTACTATGTTGTTGGTGCAGTTCTGACCCAACAAGGGCATCCAGTGGCCTATCATAGTGGGACACTTTCCTATAGAATTCAAAAATACCCTATGATAAAGAGATGTATTCCATCATGCAAGCATGCTGACAATGGAAACATTACATTCTAGGGAAGGACATGGTCATCCACAAATATCATTGACCTCTTCAGTTTACCCAGACACAAGGGAAGTAATAGAATGATCGACATCAAAAGTGGCCTACATATATGCAAAAATTCCACTTGAACATTAAATACAAGAAGGAAAACACCAATCATGTTGCAGATTTCCTTAGTCAGCCCCTAGTTGCAACACAGACTACCATTCTCAACTCTTAAGGCCACGAGACCTAAGGATGGACGCAATTGTTCAAAAATAATCTAGATTTCACCACCATGTATCAGATGCTAGTGGATGGAAAGAAAAATCCATATTTCGACCTCTAGGATGCATTAGTATGCTACCTAGGCCACCTTTTCATTCCTTAAAGTGAGTCTGCCAAGCTAATTTGGGAGGCACGCTATAGTTGGGTCACATCACACTTTGGTGTGGAGAAAACTATGGCCATACTACGAAAGTATTTTGATTGGCCAAAAATGTGATAGGACATTGAGAAATATATTTGATTCTGCACTCCCTCTGCCATCACCAAGTTAACAGTCAAGAAGCAATGCCTACATACTCCTCTACTTACTCCCAACTAGCCTTGGGAATCCATCTCAATGGACTATTTGTTGGGCCACCCTTCTACCAAACATGGTAATGACTATTGTTTTTTGTGTGGATGAAATTTCTAAGATGGCTATATTAGCGGCTTGCAAGAAGAGTATCACAATAATGGACATTGCCAAACTCTTTTTTGAATGAGTATCGTAACATTTTGGAATCCCTTAGAACATTATATCATATCGAGATAGTAAGTTCCTGAGCACAGTCTTGTCAAGCCTCTTGACATCCTTGGACACTATGCTCACTAAGTCGACTGCATTCCATCCCCACATTGATGGCCAAACATAGGTCATCTACATGATGAAAGTGCACATACTACGCATGTACAATTCCAAGCATCCACTAACCTGAGATGAAAGCCTTCCTTTTGTGTAGCACAATTATAATAGACCTCTCCATATGTCGATTGGTCAGAGTCCTTTTCAATTGGGTTTGAGTTTTCAGCCATTGTGTCTGATTGATGTTGTCATGCCTCATGCGACTACATATACATAATCCACACATGTATAATATGAGGTTGATAAAGCAACCTGATTTATTGAATGCATCCAACACATCTACCAGCAAGTGCATGACATCTTGGATAAGTCCAATTCTAAGTACAAGAAGCGACATGATCAAAATTAGGTGCCAAACAAGTTTCAGATCAGAAAAAAAGTTTTGTTGCATCTGCAGAAATAATGTCTTCCCGAAGCCCATCGAAACCTTAGACCACTTTGATATGGGCCTTACACCATTACCAAGGTTTTGGGAGAAAATTCTTTTGAGCTCAGCATTGTCCCATTCCTTGGCCTACACCTAGTCTTCAATGTGGACCACCTTTGGTCATACTTTCCATCATTAAATGAAACATCGCAAAATAACTAACCAATAGAGCTAAACCAAGTCTTCATGGAATAAGCCACAACTGATAAAATCATGGACACACGGATTAATAACACTCACCAACATAAGATCCAACTGTATCGGGTTGTGAGAACTAACCAACTCCTACAACAAGGCAAGTGCACCACCAGGGACCAAGTTCAACAAAAGTTTCCCCATCTCATGGAGGCACTCAAGGCAATGGAGATCATTGACTCCTGAGGGGGGAGGACTGATCCATGTCGATATTGGTGACCACCCCCTTATTCCAGTTTGACCCCTAGCATTGTTTCTTCCAGTTTCCTTAGTTGTAGCACAATTTACTATTTTTGGCACACTCACCTATTCCACTTGGAACCCCACAATTGTTTCTTTAAATTTACTTAATTGTAGCACAATTTACTATTTTTGACATTTTTTCAGGTCTTGAACTTCCAATGTCATTTTGAGACCCTAAACAATGTTATTTTTGGAAAATGGGCACACTCGCATCTCGCATTGGGGTTTTCAGTCAAAAGTTGTATTCTTCAGATATATCATTATAACAAGGTATCATACGCATGAAACGAAGATCATATGCCAATGTTACAACCCAAGGATGTCGATGTACCAATTTACCCCAATAGGGCACACAAACATTTGGCCCTTCATCTCCCAGGGTTAGGTTTTTGCATGTTTAGGGTTTTCCATTGTTTCTCAATAATAAATATGTCTTCGAGCCTCATTGTAACATAGTTGAGA
>APFE030074098.1:18914-44504 GCA_000404065.3 Pinus taeda | reverse complement strand
CCCCCCCCTTGTCTCCCCCTTTCAGCCCTGTAACAAGGGAGACTGAAGTCTCATTTATGATGCCATAATCACTGAGAAGTAATTCCACTTTTAGTATACTGCATTTGTATTGAAGCTTCGAAAGCGCAACCAAAATTCCCGTACATTCCTCGAGTTTGGTAGTGAGATTTGCTACCAAGTTAATTGTTGACATCTAGATACAAATAGCCCCTTCTGAAAGATATCTTACAAATATGGTGAAAAGGGGCAGGTCTGAAGCTAAAGAGCCATGCTTCACAAGTTCTTTCTGCAGGGAGTGAGGGACAGATGCATGCCTACGCTCTTCTTCCTAGTGAACCATTTTGATAAACATATCCCTAACAACCACAACGCTACCCCACCTATCTCGTTTAGGCATTTCTACAAACACTTTGCGAACAACCAAAAAACCCTCGTGTTTAAGCTAAAGTTGCTTTGGAATAGTGATAATGTGCACTTTGTTTTCCATCGATGCCTTCACCTGATCCACCTTTGCAGTTTCTGGTAGGCAGAAACACTGAAGAAATTTGCCATGATAGTGCTCAATCAAGTGAGAGGGTTTCCTTCCATCAAGGTAGGTGTTGGCTATGACTTTTGTGTCATTCCTTGCATGTTTCCCTATGTCTCGAATAAATAGAGAAATCCCATATTCGAAAGGATCTCATAAGTCCAGTAAGAAGGGATCGAAGACATTTCGAATCTCATAAGTCCAGTAAGAAGGGATCGAAGACATTGGATCATCTGCCAAAGATGTGAGGACTGGGCAACATGTTTGAGCCAGAGGTTCATAAAAAAATATGTTTTAAAATAAAGAATATGTAGATCATTTTAACTATACTTATTTTATAAACAACATAAGATCATTAAAATAACTAAATATGAAATTATTAAATCTTAACAATAAACTCTAATTTCTATTTTTGTGTATAGATAACATAAGTTGTTAATAGTATTTAATATTAACTATGAGTTTATGCTGATTTTTATTTAAAGTGAAATGCACTTTACAATTAAAATGAATTGGATTTTGTATATATCATATTTATTCACTAAAATAAAATAAAATAAAAAATAGTTTTCATGTTGTAGTTTGCTTGTTATATGTTTTGGAGTATTTTTGTGTATATTTTCTGGTTGAATTCTCTCTAAATCCAATAAGGATTTATTGGAATCACAAGTTTGATTTGTGAAATCTTTACATTTTGAATGTCCATAATTTTTCAAGGTTGAATCCATATATGTGGTAAAATACACATTTTAAAGAACAAAAAATCATTATTTTCTCAAAAAATATTTTACAAAATTCCAATCAAAAAACCAAATATGCTATATTAAAAAAATACATTTTTTAACATATAAAATAAATAATATAATAACTGAAAATATAGACAAAATACAACTCTTTTATATATTAAAATAAAAATAATTAAAATATATAATAAATAATAAATAACTATAAAACTAATTTTTTTTAAGAATCACTGATGTTACTTACACCCAAAAATATGTATAAAAATAAGACTTTGTTGAACAATACAAGTTGTCTTTAGTGGGACTTTTTGAAGCTTTTTAAGTGGGTTTTTCTAGTTTAATTTATATAAAATCTAGTAGGAATTTATTGAAATCACAAGTTTGAAAGTTGTCTTTAGTGCGACTTTTTAGAAGTTTTTGGAGTTGGCTTTTCCCGTATAATTTCTATGAAATCTCGTAGAAATTTATTGAAATCACAAGTTTGATGGGTAACCCCTATACAATCTAAGTGCCTTAAGAGTTTTTGAGGTTGTTAAATCCATACATATAGTCAAAAAACCAGTGTAAATAACAAAAATCAAAATTTCACTTCAAAATTTTCCGCTAAATTCCGATATTGGAAAATCCAAAAAACCCCACTAAAACACCTCCTTAAAAATATTATAAACTGGACATTAAAATTGACAAAAAATATATATATATAATAATTAAAAATTCTTAATTTGTTGCAATGTAAAGTCCAATATTCCTTGCTTCGATATATTAAAACACAATTAATCCCATGTCCCCAAATGATCGTTGGATTATTAGGTGTCCCATATAGACCGCAGAAACGAACCCATGTAAGGTGTTACTTCTTTTCTAACCTTTTGGCATTGGAAAGTTGCACAAAAAAATGTAGTTATCAATTTAAATGCTATACAAAGAGGTAAGGTCAAGAAAATTCTAGATATTTCCAACTCACATTAACAATATTATATTGCCTGCAAACTAAATGAATATTAAGTCGAGAGAGAGAAAATGCAAAATTTGAAGTGAATGGGGACTATCATATTGGATTCAACGTCCAACCCCAAGGTTATAGGTCACGCTGTTCTATGGAGAGATTACAAACCGCCTCTACCACATCTCAAACTATTTAATATTATAGGTCACACTGTTCTGTGGAGAGATTACAACCCGCCTCCACCACATTTCAAACTATTTCTTAGAAACCGATCTCCGCCGTTTGCCATCCACCTACGAAGAGCTCTCAGTTTGGTTTCACGAAATGGCTGAAAATCAGTTTTTGTTTTAACGGCGCTGCCAACCACGATAATTATATGGCGTTTGACATCGCCTTGACCGATAGTCACATAAATAGGTTTGTTTGTTTTTTTTTTTTTTTAAATCCATTACGACAGTGAAATCTTACTTTTCGGAATAGAATATTAGGATAGGAGTGTTTATGGAGGTGGAGGAATTCCTTGGACAGTTAAAAATGGTTGGAATCCAGGGAAGCATATTTCAAAAAATTTGTAAAGTCAGTGTTTGAATCATGTTTTTGATGGTGAAAATAGATTCAGCACCATCAAAAACCTCTAGGACACCTAAAATTATGATGTTTAACAACTATAACTTAGATTTAGAAAAATCTTTGCTAGATTTTCTCTAAATATAACTCTAAATATAACTGGTATTTCCATAACTTTCTGGGCAACTCATTAGACTAAGGCTATTAAATATCCTCATTTTGGGCAAACAAATTACATGATCAGAAATGATTTTGTGACCAAACTATTGTTTTTTCAGTACGAAAAAAACAATATTTATATTTATATTAAGAATATTTACATAGAGAACACTTACATGCATAAAGCAACTAGATGAAAGACTGCGCTGAAACAGAGCACAACAGAAAACTGGAAAAATCTTACATGGAGAGATAATAGTAGACATATGTAGTGAAACAGATAATGTCCAACCATTGACACATGGATGACCATACAGGTCCATTTAAATTAAGCAACGCCACCAAAATGAGAAGATCAAGGAGGAAATAGACAGACATACCTTTTATGAAGAGGAAGATTCTATTGAGCAAAAGAAGAAAAAAAAGCATTAAGTACCCAGTAAAACAAAGTCTTCAATCTGATATGAGTTTGATCCCATTTGAATCTCTATTTTCCATATACCAGGCTCAATTGTGAGGCCTTTCTTTGATAGTTCATCAGTGCGAGAATTATAGGATTTGTCCACATAATTGATTGAATAATCTTTTTTGTTGTTCCATAATACATTTATCCTGTTCATCCACCTAGGTAACATGGAGTTTCTGATAGATAATTTCCTTGTAACATGCTCAATCATGATTTTAGAGTCACCATCTATCTGTAGATTTTGAATATTCGGGAAGGAGCTTAAATGTAGGAGGCCAACCAGAGCCATAGCTTTGGCCTTGTTGTTTGAACCTTTACCTCCATTCCAATAAAAGGAAAAATTTTGGTCTTCATTCATTTATATAAGATAACCGCAAGCACATATACCATGTTGAGCTGCCCCATCAAAGAAAGCTCCCGAATAACTCATCGGTACATTCCTCTAATTCTTTGAAATCTTAGATTTATGTATAGTCAACTTAGAATGGATAGAGTTATGAAGCGAAATAATCTTCTCAAACACACACTTTTTATCTTTCATCCCGCCTTGGGATAATAACTTATTCCTTCACTTCCAAACTGACCAAAAGAGAAGTTGAGGAATGGATCTAAAAGAAGATTTCTAAGAGCCCCACCAACACAGTGCATCTTGTATGGTTGAATGGTACACCAAACTGAAACTAAAATAGTTTGCTAGATCCTTCCATAATTGAAGAGTGAAACTAAAGGATAGGAACATGTGATTGTTGTTTTCTCCCTCCTTTTTGCACATAATGCATATACTAGGACCAGACGAGTTCCTTTTTTGAAGATTTTCCCAAGTAAGGGTTTTATTATGAAAAATAAGCCAAGAGAAATGAATCATTTTATTTGGAGCCCCACTTTTCCACATAGACTTCGGGAAAATATTCTAAAACATAGAGGGAATTCCTTTTACTAAAACTGAATAGGTTTCTTTTACCTAAACTTCTTCCCTTTCCCTATTTCCCCTCCAGGTAATGGAGTCATTTTCTTATGTTCTGCATATACTAGAGCTTCTCATAGACATCATGATATTGTTCCATTGTTGTGATAAATCTCCCCTTAGTACTGCTTTACCTGCCATGGAGAGGCACTTGTACTCCCACCCTGCTATTCTTCTAAAAAACGATCAGTAATCCACATCCAATCAGCTCTTGTTTAGCCTGCTAGTTTAAGATGAAAACCCAGATATTTTATACCTTCCTTTATGGGTTTTACTTCTATATTGAACATATCTCTTAGAAATTCCATTGAATCCATATCTTCTTCATCGGAATAGAAAAAAGATTTTAATTAATTTATATGGATTCTAGAGGCTCTTTGGAAATTTTTTAGCATGCAATGTATGCATTCCCATGAAACCCAACAGAGCATTCCAAAAATCATAATATCGTCCACAAATAAACTGTGGGATATGGGATTTCCCCTACATATCATCAGTGGCCTACATTGATTATCCTTCACAATTCTTTTGATATGTAAGCTCAATCAATTCATAGCAAGAATGAAAAGAAGAGGCGACAGGGAGCATCATTGTCTGAGACCTCTGAGAGCTAAGAAAAAGTTTGATGGAAGACCATTGATAAGGATGCAAAATTTGACATTTTCTACACAGGCCATAATCTAACTTATGCAATCATTGTTTAGCCCTATTTTGCATAAAATACATCTTAGAAAACTGCAATCAAGGCTATGACAAGCTTTCTTTAAATCCATATATGTAGTAAAATACATATTTTAAATAACAAAAGATCATTATTTGCTCAAAAAATATTTTACAAAATTCCAATCAAAAACTCCCTAGTAATATTTAACCATACGCTTTTTTAACATTAGAAATAAAATAATAGTAATAATTTATAATAATACCAAACTATCCAGCTTTCTTCTAAATATATAAATAAAAAAATAATAATCTATAAAATAATAACTATATACTACTGATTTCTTTTTACGTCATTGATGATTTACTACACCCAAAAATGTTGTATTAAAATTATCAATACTTTGTTGCAACAATTACCCAAGTTGTCTTTAATGGGACTGTTATTGGAAGCTTTTCCAGTGGGTTTTCTAGTCTAATTTCTATAAATCTGTTAGGAATTTTCATGTGCATATTGCAGCTTTGAAAGTTCGTCTTTAGTGGTGGACTTTTTATAAGGTTTTTTGGTCGGTTTTTTCCAGTATAATTTCATGAAATCTCCGTAGGAATTTATTAATCAGAAGTTTGCATGGTAAAGAGCCCCTGTACAATCTTAAGTGCCCTCCCTGTTAAAGGTTTTGTTGAGGGTGTTGAATCCTATATAAGCAAAAACCAGTTTAAATAACACAAATCCAATAATTTCACTTTCAAGAATTTTCACACTAATTTTCTGTATTAAGAATATATCCAAAATCTCTCAGATAAAAAACTCCTTTAGTGTATATCCTAGAACTCCGACATTATAAAATGACCAATAAAAAATAAATAATTAATAATTCAAACAAATCTGCTCAATTTGTTGGGAGTAAATTCCAATAACCCGTGCTTCAATTTATTAAAACACAATTAATCCTATTTCCCCAAATGATCGTTGGATTATTAGGTGTCCCGTATAGACCGCAGGAAAAAACTCATGTAAGGTGTTACTTCTTTTTTAACCTTTTGGCATTCGAAAGTTGCACAAAAAAATGTAGTTATCAATTTAAATGTTATACAAAGAGGTGAGGTCAATAAAATTCTAGACATGTCCCACTCACATTAACAATATTATATTGACCGCAAACTAAATGAATATTAAGTCGGGAGAGAGAGAAAATGTAAAATTTGAAGTGAATGGGGACTATCATATTGAATTAACAACCCAACCCCAAGATTATAGGTCACGCTGTTCTGTGGAGAGATTAGAACCCGCCTCTACCACATGTCAAACTATTTAAGATTATAGGTCACGATGTTCTGTGGAGAGATCACAACCCGCCTCCACCACATGTCAAACTATTTCTTAGAAAGCAATCTCTACCATTTGCCATCCACCTACGGAGAGCTGTCAGTTTGGTTTCACGAAATGGCTGAAAAGCAATTTTTGTTTTAACAATGCTACCAACCGCCATAATTATATGTCGTTTGACATCACCTCGATCGATACTCACAGAAATAGCATTTTTTTTAATCCATTATGACAATGAAATCTTACTTTTCGGAATAGAATATTAGGATAAGAGTTGTTTATTGAGGTAGAGGAAGGTTAAAAATCGCTGGAATTTAAGGACAAACATTTCAAATAATCTTTTAGTGGTAGTGTTTGAATCGTGTTTTCCATGGTTGAAATAGATTCAACACCATCAAAAACATCTAAGATACCTAAAATTTTGAAGTTTAACAACTATAACTTAGACTTACAAAAATCTTTGCGAGATTTTCTCTAAATATAACTGGAATTTCCATAACTTTTTGGGAAACTCATTAGACTAAGTCTATTAAGATATCCTAATTTTGGGCAAACAAATTACATGATCAGAAATGATTTTGCGACCAAACTATTGTTTTTTTCAGTACGAAAAGAAGCAATATTTATATTTATATTAAGAATATTTACATAGAGAATACTTGATATATGCATAAAGCAACTAGATGAAAGACTGGGTTGAAAGAGAGCACAACAGAAATCTAGAAAAATCTTACATGGAGAGATAATAGTAGAAAAATGTAGTGAAACAAATAACATCCAACCATAGACACATGGATGACCATACAGGTCCATTTATATTAAGCAACCCCACCAAAATGAGAAGATCAAGGAGGAAATAGACAAACATACATTTTATGAAGAGGAAGAGTCTATTGAGCAAAAGAAGACAAAAAAGCATTAAGTGCCTGGTAAAGAAAAGTCTTCAATCTCATATGAGTTTGATCCCATTTGAATCTCCATTTTCCATATACCAGGCTAAATTGTGAGTCCTTTCGTTGACAGTTCATGAGCGCGAGAATTATAGGATCTATCCACATGATTGATTGAATAATATTTTTTGTTGTTCCATAATACATTTATCCTGTTCATCCACCCAGAGAACATGAAGTTCTTTATATATAATTTCCTTGTAACGTGCTCAATCATCATTTTAGAGTCACCGTCTATCTGTAGATTTTGAATATTCAGGAAGGAGCTTAAATGTAGGAGATAGCTTCGGCCTTGTTGTTTGAACCTTTACCTCCATTCCAATAAAAGGGAAAATGTTGGTCTTCATTCATTGATATAAGACAACCGTAAGCACATATATCATGTTGAGTTGCCCCATCAAAGAAATCTCTCGGATAACTTATGAGAGCCTTCCTCTGATTCTTTGAAATCTTGGATTTATTTATAGTCAACTTAAAACGGATAGTGTTATGAAGTGAAATAATCTTCTCAAACATAGACTTTTTATTTTGGAACCCTAGTTTTCCACATAGACTTCGGGAAAATATTCTAAAAAGGAAAGGGAATTCCTTTTACTAAAACTGAGTAGATTTCTTTTACCTGAAATTCTACCCTTTCCCTATTTCCCCTCCAGGTAGGGGAGTCCTTTTCTTCCGTTCTGCATATACCAAAGCTTCTCATAAACATCATGATATTGTTCCATTGCTATGATAAATCTCCCCTTAGACCCAACTCCTATGGATCCTTCCATATAGGAATGCCTCCCTACCATTTAGCTATAATTTGACTCCATGTGAAGATTCATTTTCAATGAAGATCCTTAATGATGATTGGTGGAATAATGAAGTTCTCCCCCGTGCCCATTATATGATCGTATCCTATATACACATCCCTACCATTCTAGACATTCCAAGAGAAGTTTTGGAGAAAGAAAGATTCAATTTTCTGGAAACTTTACCATATAGCAGATCCATCAGGATAGCCAATAGAACCTTTCCTGTACCAAAATAGAAGGTCTTTATTTCCCATGTACTTCTTCCTTATGGTTGTGCTCTATAAACTATCCCCATTTATACCTCTCCATAGGGACTTGCATAGAATATCCTTCACAAAATTTCTTATCTCCATGATTCCCCAACCTCCGAGAGCTTTTGGAAAGGTTATGTTCCTGAGACTAGTAAAGTGATATTTTCCTTTTTCCTTACTACCTTCCATATAAAATTTTCCATCTCTGTTTAACATAAATAAAACCAAAGGGGACATAGTATAGATGGGCCCAATAAACTGTCATCTAAGCCAGAAGAGACTATGTTAATACTGCTCTGCCTACCATGGAGAGGCACTTGTACTCCCACCCTGCTATTCTTCTAAAAAATGATCAGTAATCCACATCCAATCAGCTCTTGTGTAGCCTGTTGGTTTAAGATGAAAACCCATATATTTTGTACCTTCCTTTATGGGTTTTACTTCTATATTGAACATATCTCTCAGAAATTCCATTGAATCCATATCTTCTTCATCAGAATAGAAAAAAGATTTTCCTTCATTTATATGGGTTCCAAAGGCTCTTTGGAAATTTTTTAGAATGCCATGTATGCGTTCCCATGAAACCCAGCAGAGCATTCCAAAAATCGTAATATCATCCACAAATAACCTATGGGATATGGGATTTCCCCTACATATCATCAGTGGCCTGCATTGATTATCCTTCACAACTCTTTTGATATGTAAGCTCAATGAATCCATAGCAAGAATGAAAAGAAGAGGGGACAGGGAGCATCCTTGTCTGAGATCTCTGACAGCTAAGAAAAAGTTTGATGGAAGACCATTGATAAGGATGACAAATTTGACATTTTATACACAGGCCATAATCCAACTTATGCAATCATTGTTTAGCTCTATTTTGCATAAAATACATATTAGAAAACCACAATCAAGGCTATCATAGGCTTTCTTTAAATCTAATTGTAAGATTACTGCATCCAAATTTTTGGAATGTAATAAGTGTAAGCTCTCCTGCGTGTTTGCCATAGCCTCAATGATATTCTTCTTCTGAAGAAAGCCATGTTGTTCCTGGGATATGAATTTTGACAAAGTCCCACGGATTCTATTTGCTATGATCTTTGAGATGATTTTGTAAATCGCGTTACAGAGAGAAATTGGTCTGAAATTCGAGAAGACATTTGGTTTTTTATTTTTAGGGATAAGAGAAATGTATATAGAAGAAATATGTTGATGAATAGAACCCTTTAGTCTCAATTCCTCCAACATTTCTAGAAGGTCTCTCTTGATCAAATCAAAAAAATGAATGAAAAACTCAATAGTCCACCCATCTGGACCTAGACTTTTATCTATTTTGAAAGTCTTCATAACTTGTAGGAGTTCTTCTTCAGACACAGGATGGAATAGAGCATTGTTTTGATCTTCCTCAAACATGGTAGGAAAGAGATCAAATCCCCAAAATATGTCCTCCATCCTGCAGTTTTCATTCCTTTTATATGATTTTTCAAAATGTGCCTCTGCCTCCTTTGAAATTTCCTCCTGGGAGTGAAGCAAACTATCCCCTTCACTTTTTATTTCCCATATTGAGTTAATTTCCCTCCTATTATTTGCAAATCTATGATAGAATTTTGTATTACTATCACCTTCCCTTAGCCATAATGCTTTGCCCTTCAGCCTCAAAGATGTTTCTTCAATAGCTATAATTTTGTGTCTTTTCTTTCCCAATTCCTTTATGCTACATCGGACCTGAAGAGAGATATTACTTTCTTTCAACTTCTCAGCCAAAACATCCAGTTTCTCTTGGATCTCTTTCAAGGCTTTCCTATTGGATTCTTTCTTATTCCCCTGCCATGACTTTACCTTTACCTTTAGAGCACGCAAACTATCTAGAAGGGCTTGGGATGGGGATAAAATTTCCATAGAGAGGCATGTAGACCAAAATGTTTTAACTAGGTCATTGAATTCAACATCTTCCAGCCATACTCTATTAAATTTAAATGGAAGAACCTTCTTGTACTTCCTTTTTCCCCACTATAAGGATATAGGTCTATGATCAGATATAAAAAAGGTTTACTATATCAGATAATGGCCTACCCATACGGTCCAAAAGCTTGTCATTTATCAAAAAACGATCTAATTTTTTGGCAATATATGAAGCTCCTGCTCCGCCATTGTCCCATGTAGGACCCATTAATTGTGGGAATACATCAATCGTATTATGATGGAGAATGGCCCCTTTGATGAGACCAGCTAAAGGAACATCCTTTTTGCCCCTCCCCCAAACCTCATCACTACTCAAAGTACAATTTAGATCACCCTCGATAAGGAGAGAGTCTAATTCCAAAAATTCAGAGGACAAAAACCTATTCCAGAATGGAAGACGATCCTTGCAAGGGGCGTATACATTTAGGACATGAATAGAACTAGTTAGACCTTGAAAATTTGCTAATAGGAGAATACCTATGAAAAATTTAAATGCCTTTGCCGATATCCAGAGAGGATTCTATAAAATTGCTAAACCCCCTGATAATCCATTTGCATCCGTGGCAACTATATGCCAAGAAGGGAACATATGCCTGAAATATCTAATAGAAAAATTAGCAACATGCATAGTCTCGTGTATTAGAATAATATTGGGTTGTGCTGTGGAAAATAAATCCTTCAGGGCTAAAAGTTTGTGGTCTACCCCTAGAGCCCTAATATTCATTGAAATGATGTGAGTCAAGATGTTGTGTCACTGGCCTGTCTTGCTCCAAGGGGCCCTTTGTTAGAGATATCGATAATAGGAATGTCGATCAGAGAGTGGTCCATATTTTGGTTTATAGAATTTTCCATTCTGCCACGAAAATGTCTTGTTCCTCTATTCTTCTTTCTCCTTATAGTTATATTTTTTTCTAAATTAGGACTGATGTGGGGAGATGATGCTAAACTAGGTTTATGGATAGGAAGAGGGCAAAGTTCAAGGGATTTCTTCTTCAGGAGAATATCCAAGTCACTTCCTACAAAATTTGTAGGAGAATAGACTGGATAATTTGGGGGAGTCATTGAAATGGATGGAACCTTCCCTTTTGAATTTAGAGGAGTCACAACAGAGCATGGACCCTTCCCTTTTGAAAGGATGTTCGATTTTATGGGGAAAGGTGAAGATGATGGAATGTACGCAATGTGGGATGAATATGGGATATTTTACATAGGATGGGACTTCTCGACATGGAATAGGCTCAGGAGGAAAAGAAAAATTGAGAGAGTCTTTTTCCCTATCATAGGAAGAAATATATTTTGGAGGCGAAAACGAAGCAGAGGGAGGATACTTCCGAGAGAGACCACTAGGCTTCATAGATGGAGATAGAAAGGAACAAGAAGATTTCATCATACCTGAGGGAGAAGACCTCCAATCCGATATCTTTCTATCCCCTATAGCATCCCTCTGTGTATGTTCTGGTAAATTTAATTTTTTTTATATTGAAATTTCCTTTCTTTATGCCTATCCCCTCGACGAAATGGCCAATTCTCCTTTGGGTGACCTATTCTATGACAGGAAGAGTAGCAAAATGGAATCCCCTAGAAGTCTAATCTCTAATGCATATTTAATTCCCCCCATAGAAGCTCAATATGGTTAGGAAAACCCCCTCTATATTCTTTCTCGATAAGAATCCATGCCACTCTCTTATCTTTTGCTCCCAGACACTTCAGGTAAACATAGATAAATTTCCCTATCGCACTCCCAATATCGGTCAAATTCTTTCTAGTCCATAATTTGATTGGAAGCCCCAGAAGTTTAACCCAGATAAGTTTGTTTGATGGAGTGTTCTTAAGAGGATTGTATCCTATGTACCAATGATGAAGAGCTAAAAAACTCTTTCCATGGACCCAAGGAAGGGAATGAATAGTCTCCAGATCTTTCTCACTGAGAAATTGAAAGCTATACTAGTCTTTCATCTACCTGACTATAGTAGGAATATATCCCAGAAGGTCATACCATCTTTTTCCCAGCCATGAGTGCATCTGGGAACCCACCATATCTGGAAAATACTAACGACCTACAAGAGATCTTTTTTGGAGACTTGTAATTCTATCTGCCAGGAAAGCACTATCAAGATTGCAGGCAGAGGGAGGGGGAATGGTCTTTATTCGTTGTTGCTTCTTCCTACAATGTGAGACTTCATATTCACCACCCTTAATTTCACATGCCGCCAGAGAGGATGGTGTAATAATATAATTTTCCAAAACAGATTTCCATCCCCCCTGGCAACAAAGGCCATCGTAAGCCTTTTCCCCCTCTACGGTGGTCCGCACCAATGTTGACGAGACAGACACATTGGAGAGAGCCTCCATGTTTGCCATGATATGACCGTAGATACATCAGCAATATGATTTATTACGAAATAACCCAAAAGTGTAATCAAAATCCAGACACAAAAAGCAAGGGGAGACAAGTTTCAAGTATGCTAGCCTGATAAGGAAAGCATTCAGAGAATACATAAAATAATTTTTTAAAAGGAAATACTGACAGAATCTGTGCCACCTTATGAAAGATCCTTCATGAAAGGATAAATGTCCACCTAAAAGTATGAATGTTGATGAAAACCATAAGATCAATTATTACGATAATGCTTATACTGAATTTTGTTAAAGATTGAATAAAAAACGTCCGCGGGAAGAACATTGCTTCACATTCCAGACATCCTATCAGCTTTCTTCCAGCACCTTCCTCCCTCTAACTCCCCAGACTGAGCAACTGAAAAAGATATCCGACACCGGAAAGACCCTTCTACCGGCCAGAGCCAGAGAGCCAAGCTTAGTTAGGTTTTGACAGGAATCCAGGATGAGAAACGCAAAACATAGAGATTCTACAGACAAGCTAGGGAAAGAGTCGGGAGGCTTTCTGGCAAAAAAGAAGCTGGGGAGACTAAAAGAAATCTAGATAGTAGCAAAACAAACCATTACACCTACACCAACATTTACCGATTCTGCAGGCAAAATCTAAACAGGGTCGAGATACAATACAGAAATTTGGAGTATGCAGACACGGAAATTTATATGAAAAGACCTCCTTTATTATCAATTTGACCCAGTCGATAAACAAATCAATCAAAACTATCGACATTCCCACTTCTTAATCATGTTAAAGCTAAAACAGGGAGAAGCACAATGCTGTCAAACAGATTTTAAACTTTTAAGAAATAGGAGCTCTAAAACTAATAAGCATGGGAATAGGCATACATACCTCATAAAATCCACGTGAAGCCCTTAGGAGAGAAAATGCCAGAACCACCATAGCCACCAGAACTGAGAGCCAAATAACACTTAAATTCATCGCACAGTCTCGGAAAAAAACTGTCTCACAGCTTATGGGAAAAAAACAGAGATAAAAACAGGGAAAAACCAAACAAATACTTAATTCCTCCCACAGACGAAATAAATTGTCTCACAACTTATGGAAAATAAGACAGAGATAAAAATAGGAAAAAGATAGATCAAGGATCCCTGGAAGAGGTTAACGGGATGGACTATCTAGAGAGAAAATTCTTTCCTCCAAAGGAAGGAAGCAAAAGAAAGGTGTGATGCAAGAATCACGCATTTAAACATTGAAAAGGAAGGGTATGCCTTTCAGACCCGTATTCCAATTATCTTGACACATGGGAACATTATAAGCTTTGGTAATATGATGGTGACCCGGAGCTACTTTGTCCTCCAAGAGTCGCAATAACACTAAATTCACTAGAACTTCACATGTCTAGAATATTATCTCTGTACACCAAAGTTTATGGTGGGGTCCAAAAAAACATGAAGTGTTGTCGTGAGTTCATTGGAGCAATCATACAACCGAGAGGAGGTTCATTGGCAGAGGGCCATGCACAAAGTAGAGGGTTCATGGTGGATGGCCATGCACAGAGTTCCTTGCGAACATACTTCAAGTTGGAGCATCTCTCTATCTTGTTTCTAATCTTTGATGGGTTTTTTGGACCTCAAGTTCCATTTCAACAAACGTTTCTCAGAAAACCGTCTCCGACCCAACTATTGTTATTTCTTTTTTTGTTTCGGAGGTAAAGTGAGGTTGATGGAAAGTAACCTAGGGCAGTTATATTGTTGTTAAATGCAGATAATTATCATTTTATAATAAATATCAAAACTTTTATTTTAATATATAGTTGGAATTTTAAAATGACATATAAATTAATAAATAATAGTTTGTTAAAATAATATTAATATAAAAAAAATATATAGAATAATGTAGTTTAATTTATAGATAAATGTTTGGCTCATACAATAATTGTGATTTTTTGTTATCTAAAAGTACATTTTTAATGCATAACGTATGTCCTTGAAAGACCTGGGGCACTCGAATTTACAGAGTAAACCCAAGTTTAAAAATCTCACCCAAATAGGTAAATAACAAAAAAGTGTTCTAAAAAAAAGTCATTTCATCTATAAATTTAGCTCACTCAAAATATAATAATATATAATATATATATAATAAGATAAATAATATAAATATAAATAAGAATATTCTATGAAGATTCTTATTCTATAAATAAGTTTTGTTACAATTCCATGACTTAGAATACTAACTACCATACTTATCACAAATAGTTAATGACTCTGCCAACTACTTTAGACAATAAATAACCAGCTTGCCATAGGAAATTTAATGCCCCTATGGTAGCCCTTCCACCATACATTCTGATGCAAACACCATCCAGATGCTCTGACGAGATGATACACCTAGGAAGACCCACAATTTGCCAGAAGTCACCATTTCAATTCTTGTTCATCGGTAAAGACTATGCCATGGTTGTGTACATGCTTGCCAATGGCCATTGAAAAAACACCTCCATCAATTTAAGGAAGCTTCGATCATTCCTTAATTTGTTCATATTGATCATGGATTGATTTTTTTTTTTTCTTTTTGGAATCCATTTTCTTTACTCTTATGCTATGCCTCTTCTATTTTGTTTGTTTTCATGTTATTCTATCATTTTCATGTTCTTTTCAGTATTGGCCAGTTTAGATTTCCTCATTTCATGTTGTGATTGGATAGCATGCTATGGTTTTTTTTGTTTTTTTAGGTGTACCACATTATACTTTTCAATTTTTATATTTTTAACTTCATTTCCATGATAATCCTAGATGAAAATCTAAGCAGTTTGGTGTGCATTAGATATTATGAAGAAGTGGAGGAAATTGGAGTTGACAGGATATAAATTTTACGTAGGTAATATTCTTCTCATTCCTTTTTCTGAAACAAAAAAGAGTCTCGGTTAAGTACCTATGTTGAAATGTTTTATGATATTAATTTTATAGAAAACTTAGATAATTCATCTTTTAGAATTTGGTGGAGTTAGTTTATTTCATAATTAGGTTGAGTTAGTTCAAAATTTCTAGATTTAAGGTTCTAAATGGTGTAGTTGTTTGTGCAATTTGGATATCCATGCATGTTATTTCTGAATATATGTGAATTTTAATTTTTGATTCAAAAGGTTTTGAATATTTGTGGCTATATATCATACCCTAATCCCAAATAACTAATCTATGAAAAATCAAATCAATTATAACTGAAATGTTTCCTCTCAGTCATTGGCGTAGTCTTTACTGGTGGACAAAGATATGAAATGGTGACTTCCGAGAGGATTGTGCATCCCACTAGGCATCCTTTCTAGCCCACGAGTTGTGATGCGATGTGTGACGAGCTGGGTGAGCGATGAGTCAGTGGGTACAACAAGTCAGCGAGCGAGCACATTGGTTGTGATGTTTTGTTGTGACGATGGGACGAGTTGGAGGAGTACGACGAGCTGGGGTGGTCGGTTAAAGGTGCCCGAGGCACAAGTGCAACGAGCCAACGGAGGTGTCGAAAAAACGAGAATTGGAAATTCAGCTAAGTATGCTGAACTTTATGAAGGTCACCTTATACCATGCAAGTTTGGCATGTGGAGCTGACGGGGCGATGATGTGGGCAAGCCGACATGTGAAGTGGGTGAGCCAATGTAGTGTTGTGTGCGAGTTGGCCAAATGGATAGGTCATCCTGGGCGGGCTAACCCATGAGTCATCCATGGCTGGGCATATGTATTGGCGATCAAAGTGGATGGGAAGGCAATCAAACAAGTCTAACAAATCTAACACAAGGCGAGCTAAGGTGGAAAGTGCCCTGCAGAGTTTGGATACATAAGGAGAAGGGAGAGGTCTAGGTGGGTACCCTAACCGAAGCACGGAGCTAGGTTAAAGGGCCATATAAGTGTTGAACGGTGGAGTCGTGGGCTGGTCGGGCAGGCGGACGAAGCCATGAGTAGGTTGGGCTGTGCGGACGAGCTGCAGGTAGGTCAATTGGGCAGATGAAGCCATCAATGGACAGGCAGGTGGGTGGTAAGCAGGGTAGGTGGGTGAGTTGGTTAAGTGGGTGCCGCGACAAGTCGAGCAAGGCGACCCTGGTTGAGCAGTGCGCCCGCAACGAGTGCGAGCTAGGTACGCGAGCCAGGTGGGCAGCACACCCGTGACAGACATAAACGAGAGTTTAGGTGAAACAATGATGCGAGGCTGAGTTGGGTGGGTGTTGTGGGAAAATATACACGAGCTACCAATCTTGGGTGAATGATGAGTGGACGCCAAGTCACAGTGGGCACAAAGCCAGGTTTGAACAACCCACGAGTTTTACTGAATGACTGCGAGTTATGTTGAATGGTTCAAATGACGAACGATGTGAAGGGTGACTCGGGTGTGGGCGCCTTTGCTCGCTGTGTTGGGCGACCCGACCAAGTGCACGGCAAGCACTCTGAGCAATTGTTCAGGCAGGATGCATGGTTGTAGGCCGAATTGTGAAAATCGACTTCTTTTGTGAGAAAGAAGTTGGGGTTCCTCTCCAATAGTTTATTTTGTATATTTGAATTATTATCATTATTATTGTGGGGAGACTCATCTTCAGGGAGTTTCCCCTCTCGTTATATTTCCGTTGTGCATATGTGTAAAGTAATAATGATGATAAAAGATGTGTAAATGAATGTTTCCGCTATGTCATGAATGTTTATACTTAGAAAGTGAAGAATAAACTATGGAATGTTAGGCATAGTCCACACTTGAAAGTATTGATGAAAAGAAATCGAGTGGTGGTGCCGCACCCCCCTTCGTGCAATTGAAAGACTACTGCCAGGGTAGGGGTGCGTTAGGTGGTATCAGAGGTCCATATTCTATGGGCTTTGGTGATATCGGTTTATGGTCTATACCAAACTACAAAGAAAGCATATGGTTGAGATGGGATCATAACCTCAAGTAGTGATGGGTGAATCTCGCAGGGATACTAGAGATGCTCTCTTGGACAAGGTATTGGATCAAATAGAGGAGTTGGCTTCTGACATGGCTTTGATGATAGCTGAGAATATTGAGGTTCGAGAAGGCTATGCGAAGGTGAAAGGAGATCTTGAAGACCTCAAGGTCTGGTATGATTATACTTAATGGCAGTTTATACAAATGGAAAAGGAAGTCAAAGAGATTGGTGAAGCAAGAGATCAAGGTTTGGCAGAAATCTTGAAATTGCAAAATGATCTTGATGATGCTCGGAATGAGATTATGGTTTTGAAGAAGGTTATTGGGCACAACTCAGATGGAGGGGTGGCTCATGTGAAAGTCAAGGAACCAGATTCTTATGACGGGATAAGGAGTGTGAAAACTCTTGGTAACTTTCTATGGGCATGGACCAATACTTGGAGCATTTGGCGATGTCCGATGAGGAAACCAAAGTCAAGGTAGCTGCTCAGTTCTTGACAAAGGATGCTAAGATTTGGTGGTGAAGAAGGATGGACCAGCTTGCCAATGGAAATGCTACTGAAATCACTTCGTGGGATGAAATGAAGAAGGCGTTGCAAACTCATTTTATTCCACAAGACAAAACATGGGATGCAAGGATGAAGATAAAATACATAAATAAAATAGGGAGTATACAAGCTTATTAGCGAGAGTTATCAAGTGCAGTTTTGGAACTTCCAGACATGGCGAAAAGGGACAGGGTGTTCAATTTTATCATAGGGTTGAAACCTTGGGCACGAAATGAAGTGAAGACGTAAAAGATAAAAAAAAACTTGAAGAAGCATTTTCCATTGTGGATCGCTTGGTAGAACACTATGATGAAGGAACTAAAGAGAAGAAGAAAAAGACTCACAAGCCAAAATAAAAGTCTACAAAGGAGGAATGTTTGAAATCGCATGATAAGACGAAGATGAAGAAACTGTTGAAGTGTTGTATATGTGAGGAACCACATATGGTGAAGAATTGTCCTTCAAGACCGAAGGTGGCTACCATAGCACAGTCCAATGTGAAGAAGAAAAAAGAGACTTCTATGGGGGTCATGCAGATTCTAGGAGCTACAGTAGCTACAAAATTTGTCTCACAAAGAGATCCAGAGAGAAACAAGTTAGAGTATGTTGAGATGAAAGTTGAGAGTGGTGTTGTACTAACTATGGTGGATAGTGGGGCAACGCACAACTTTATGAATGAGGATACTGTGATAAGGATTGGACTAAAGTTTGTACCAGTGCAAGAACAAATGAAGGTAGTTAATTCTCCTCTAGATTCTGTGATCGGTGTAGTTGAGAAAGTGGATGTGACACTTGGTGAATGGACAGGGAAGGTCAATTTCACTATGGTGCAGATAGATGACTACGAGGCTATACTGGGCATGGAGTTTATGAAGTAATTTGAAGCTATGGTTTTTCCCCATATGAAGAAACTATACATTTACAACAGGCAAGAGGATGTACCTATCGGTGTTCCAACCATGGGAGTTACAAAGGTCTGATGTAAAATGACAGTGATGAATATGGAGAATGAGAAGTGAGATGAAAAGATCTATAAGCAATTGTCTATTTTAGAGGCAAAGCTTATGGAGCATTCACAGATTTTTAGGACGTTTTCTGATAGTATCTTTTGTCTATCAAGGAGGCTGGAGGTAGTGGAGGATGATGATGATGATGATGATGTTAGACCGAATGTTTAGATGGACGATCAAGAAGCATGCCTGTAGAGATTAGAAGTGGAGGTTCCGGATAGGTGGATTGAGTTGCTTAGTGAGGGAGAGCCTTCAGGCTCTTCCCCCTCCTTATCTTCTTAGACTATCGTGGAGATGAGGCTCATTGTTTGCTGCTTATGGTAGTGAGTCTCCAACATTTTGAGCAGGCATCTAGGGGTGAGATGACACAGATTGACAGGTAGCATGTAGTGGAGAGTCATGATGATGTAGGGGCATGAGTTCTTATGAATGCGATGCATGGTTGGATTAGCTACCCGACTAGTCATTGACATGACGGGTATCAGCACATTAGTCCTTGCAGAGTATTGGCATATCTATTGCGTGAGGTAGGTCTAGAGGTGGACACATATGGATTACCCATACAAACGATTTGTGTGGTTTGATGGTCTTGGTGAAAGATGGTTGTTGGGATGGAGAGTTGTCGAGCATGAAAACCATTTATATTGGGGGAGTATGTCAAGCCCACGAGTTGTGATGCAATATGCGACAAGCTGTGTGAGTGCTCCCAGTTATGTACAATGAGCTCGGTGAGCGATGACTAGGCGGGTGTGACGAGCAGGTGCGTTGGTTGCGACATTTCGTTGCGATGATGGGACGAGTTGGAGAAGTGCGATGAGCTAGGACAACCAGTTAAAGGTGCTCGGGGCATGAGCACTATGAGCCAATGGAGATGTCGAAAAATCGAGAATTGGAAATTCGGCTAAGTATGGCGAAATTCGTAAAGTTTGCCTTATACTGTACGAGTTTGGCATGTGGACCCGACAGGGTGATGGTGTGGGTGAGTCGATGTGTGAAGTGAGCGAGGCGACGTAGTGTTGCAGGCGAGTTGGTCGAATGGACAGATCATCCTAGGTGGGCCGACCCACGTGTTATCCATGGCTTGGCATATATATTGGCGATAAAAGTGGATGGGAAGGAAATTAAACAAGTCTTACAAGTTCAACATAAGGCGAGCTAAGGTGGAAAGTGAGCTGCAAAGTCTTGGAGCATAAGGCAAAGGGCGAGGTGTAGGAGAGTACCCTGACTAAAGCACCGATTCAGGTTAAATGGGCAAAACTGTTGAACGGTGGAGTTGCAGGCTGGTCATGCACGCAGACAAAGTCGCAGGTAGGTCGAGCACGTGGATGAGCCGCAGGCAAGTCGGGCAAGTAGATGAAGCTGCAAGTGGACAAGCAGGCAGGCAGTCAACATGGTAGGTGGGCGAGTTCGTTAAGTGGGCACCGCAACAAGTCGGGCAAGGCGCCCCCAGTTGAAAGGTGTGCCTATGGTGAGTGCAAGCTTAGTAGGCAACCCAGGTGAGCAGTGTGCCCGCAACAAGCATAAACGGGAGTTCGGGTGAAATGACGAGGTGAAGCCAAGTCAGATGGGTGCTGTGGGAAGGCCTACATGAGCTAGCGAGCTTGGGTGAGTGACGGGCAGAGGCTGAGTCACAGTGGGCGTGCAGGCAAGTCTGAATGACCCGCGTGTTTTGTTGAAGGACCACAAGTTTTGCTGAACAGTTAGAATGACGAACGGTGCTAAGGGTGACCCAAGTGTGGGCGCCTCTACCCAGTGAGTTGGGTGACTCAACCTAGTGAAGGGAGGCTGCTCCAAACAATAGTTCAGGCAAGGTGCACGATTGCAGGCTGAATTATGAAAATTGACTGTTTTTGTGAGAAGGAAGTTGGGGTTCCTCTCCAAGAGTTTATTTTGTATATTTGAATTATTATCATTATTATCGTGGGTAGACTCATCTTCAGGGAGTTTCCCCTCTCATTATATTTTCGCTGTGCATATGTGTAAAGTAATAATGATGATGAAAGATGTGTAAACGAAGGTTTCCACTGTGTTATGAATGTTTATACTTAGAAAGTGAAAAATAAACTAAGTATGGAATGTTAAGCGTAGTCCACACTTGAAATTATTGGTGAAAACAAATTGGATGGTGATGCCATACCCTGCTTCATGCGATTGAAACACTACCACCAGGGTAGGGTCGTGACACGTCCCATCTCATCAATGCATCTGGATGGTGTTTGCATCTTCATGTATAGTGGAAAGGTCACCATAGACACATTACATTCCCTATTGAAAACTAGTTATTTTTGTCACTACCTTACCCCAGGTAGTTAATGACATCAACCAATTCTACAATTGTATGGTACATTCCCATGTTGTTATAAGTATGGAAAGTGATCTTATCAGCAACCTCCATACACATATTCAATGATTGGCTTTGGATATGCAAAAAGGGAAATAAATAGTAATTTTGAAAAATAATTTGTAATCACAATTCTATTTAGGAAAAGTCTCTTGGGATTTTATGACATATTGATTCTGCTCTAGGTCCATTTTTTCTTTATAACTATGGTATCATGGCCCCTACAAGAACTTGTTCTCAATTAGTGGGTTGGTTTTTCTTCATTAATTCGAAAAAAATGTACACAATGTTATAATCTATCAAGATCAGTTGAACATTTTTATAGTGTCTCCATCTAAAAGGCATTCATATACAAAGCTTTGAGGGTGTCGCCTTGGAAAAAACATTTTTGGGTTGTTTTTTACGTCTTTTTCTTGAATTTTTTTGCAACACTTTTTTAACTCTGATTTTTGATAGTTTTTTGGAACACGATGATCCAACCCATGGTTTTGTAAGTCTAATTAAGAAACTACAATTGTATTCTAATCCAAAATTAATAGATTAGTATTTTATGGTTGGTGCACGACATACATATTGTGTTCTAATACTATAAAGAAGACTATATGAGAAATAATTTAAGGTTTTCTAGTTTTGGGTTCTTAGGGTAAATTTTTTGTGTTAATGTATTTGTGTAACATTGCATCTTTTTATTTTATTAAAAATATGCTTACAACTATTAACTAAAAAAGTTAAAACCAAAATTGTGTATTTCAGTAGTTTGTTTTCAAGGGGATTCCTTGGGGGATAATGGTTTTGGTTTAGGCCTATGGAAGATCTTGTTATAGCAAGAGACCTACGGTGTCAATTCTTGTGGTGCAATTTATTTTTAATAATTCAAATATACATTGATAAATCTAATGGGCATAATTTTGAGTAGTGGAAGCTCAAATTGTAAGGTTTATTGGTGGAAAAAGGTCAATGGATTGATGTGGATCTAGGTATTGCATTGGCGGGAATGTGGAAAAAAGATTGGGCCAATTTGGATCAGAAGGAAAATATCACTATATTGTTATGTGTTTCAAATTTAATATTACCGAATGTTTCAAGAGAATATACAACGAAGTCATTATGGAATAGGTTAAGAGACTTGTATCATTTTAACACCTCAGTGACCAAATTGTTCCTACAAAAGAAATTATGTATCTTGAGGATAAAGGAAGGAGAGTTAGTAATAGAGCATATAAATTCCTTCAATAGTATTGTAAGTCAACAATTATCTATTTATATTAATAATTTAGATGAAGATAAATGTATTAAATTGTTATGTTATTTAGAAGATTCATTGGTTATTTTGGCTTTTTTTATAGTGTTGGACAGCTAATTTGTAAGGGTTAGTTTGGAGGAATTCCAACAACAACAGAAGTATAAGAGGCCTCTTATAATATGAAACCAAGGGTCATGAAAATGTATTAATATGTACATCCTTGTGAATATAAATGGATCACATGATTATCTAATATGTTGTTTACATTGTAGTGTGAATTCAACATGGTATCAAAGAAAGCATACTCTTTCCCTACTTAAAGTTTGTGAAACAAGGTTTTGTTGCCTTCCTTGAAATCAAATTGATTTGTGATTTGATCAACATGAGTGATTTTCCACTTTGATCCTATCCCTTTGTCTATTAGATTGTTGGCCTAACTATCATCTCAAAAACACTAGGTCATTTGATTTACCTTCTTTCCAGCTATATCACTTCATTGGCTACCTAACACCGGTACCCACTATAGATTTACTATCCTATTTCTCTGCATCCAACTTTATCCATTCTTGTAATAATTAAATGGAACTTTTGGGTTGTACATTTCTTAACCTGTGCTTATGACACTCACTATAAAATCACTCCACAATCTCAACCTTCATATTTTCCTACACATAATTCTCTATTAGAGTTTGGACACTCTCTAGACCTGTAAATTCTACACCTCGTTTGCTACATTGTCAACAACCTCTCCGCTCATAATTTTTATCTAATGGTCCCTTCTCTTGTTTTTTTTCTCCTAGTATCCCAATCGGTTTCCCAGGCATGCATATTAGTCATATTACCTCATGGATAACCTTTGTAAGAAACTTATGTGCCTTTTAGGCACCATTGTTCTTCCCACTAAGTATTCCAACTAAGTCATATCATTCTGTATCTCACGACAAAATTTAGAAAAGCTATTGTTGGGTGTGGAGACTGATTATCTTCTATATTCAAAGGTATCACTGCATTGGACCAGAGTTCAAAATGGGGCGACAACGCCACCCATAAAATATTCGGTGCAGGGGGGTCCAAGGGGGGTGGGGTGGTTGCGACCTTTTGGGAGCCCCCCCTGGTAGGGGGATCGAGGGCAGCACCCCCAAAGCTAAGAATACATGTAAAATTGCCTTGTAAAATGTTGTAATTTCATAGTCAATCTAGGTCATTCATTAGGCGAAGATATAATGGTATAAGTTATGTTTAATTTAGGGTTTTTTTCCCCAGAAGGCAACACCTTGCTATATATGAGGGAAGTGTATTACATCTATGTAGATCTATATTCTGAGTGAGGAAGAGAGAGGAGATTGAGAGCCGTAGGTTGTATCTCTTTAGTTTACTTGATAATATAAATCGAAGGACTAGCTGTTTCTTTGTGGACGTAGCCCAAATTGGTTGAACCATGTATATCTGTGCCTCTCTTGTTTTATGCGTTTTTTGTGTTTATATCTCTGCAATATTTTATGTGTTTCATTACTTTGTAATACATAGTTTTCTAACAATTGGTATCAAAGTCGAAGGTCTATTTGGTTGAAAAACTCGCAGGAGAGAAGGGTTCCTGGTTCAAGTGGGAGCAACGACAGAAGATGGTAGGTTTAGGGTCGAAAATTTCAATGGCCAAAACTACCAGCTGTGGAAGATGCAGATGGAAGATTATCTATATCAGAGAGATCTATACCAACTATTGAGCGGAAAGGAAAAGAAGGCAACGAGTATGATAGACATAGAGTGGGACATTCTCGATAGAAAGGCACTTGGAACAATACGGTTGTGGCTAGCGGCGTCGGTAGCGCTTAATATTTCAAAGGAAATGAAAATAGAGGGATTAATGTCGACATTGGCCAAACTATATGAAAAATCGTCGGCCTAAAATAAGGTATTTATTATGAAGCATTTATTTAATATGAAGATGTCAGAAGGTGGTTCTGTTGCTGATCATTTAAATGAATTTAATACAGTTACCAGTCAGTTAAGTTCTGCATGGGCAACTTTTGATGATGAAGTCATGGCTCTGTTATTTCTGTGCTCATTGCCAGAAAGTTGGATTGGTTTAGTTATGGCCATTAGTAACTCTGTCTCTAGATCTAGTACTTTAAAGTTTGATGATGTTGTCGGTGCATTCCTTAGTGAGGAAATGCAATGGAAAAGCTCCGGTGAAACATCAAGTAATGCTTTGATTGCAGAGACTAGGGGAAGAAAAATGGAAAGAGGAAAGAGCCTAGCGTATCACAGTAAGTCAAGAAAAGGAAGATCCAAGTCTAGATCGGGGATAG
This sequence comes from Pinus taeda, assembly GCA_000404065.3. NCBI lineage: Eukaryota > Viridiplantae > Streptophyta > Pinopsida > Pinales > Pinaceae > Pinus > Pinus taeda. Next base: position 19,468 of record APFE030074098.1, on the reverse strand, counting down.
TGTACTGCAAGTGTGGGAATAATGGACACCTAAAGAAATACTGCAAGTCTCGGAAGGGAAAAGAAGGAGACGTGCAACAAGAAAACAATCATGAAGTAAATGTGATAGGTGATCTATTGCAATATGCTTCGATTCTTTCTTTAGAAAATATTATTGGTTCCTCGGTGGTAGATTCAGAGGCCTCATTCCATGCCACATCTGATGGGAAACATTTTCATGATTATGTTCAAGGAGATTTTTAACAGGTTCGATTGGGTGATGATAAACCTTGTAAAATCATTGGAATGGGTACAATTTTCATAAAACAACAGAATGGAAATCAATGGCTATTAAAGGAGGTAAGGCATGTTCCAGATCTGAAGAAAAATCTTATTTCAACATGGCAGTTGGGAGGTGAAGGCTGCGTAACTACTTTCACAGATAAAACTTGGAAGGTAACTGAAGGATTCCTGGTAATAACAAAAGGAGAGAAGGTTGGTACATTGTATTTATGCAATGGTATTTCTAATTCTATTAATGCTTTAACCTCTACAAGAGAAGATACGACATTGTGG
>APFE030074098.1:4436-15426 GCA_000404065.3 Pinus taeda | reverse complement strand
AATATATAATTTTCTAACAATTACAAGCTCATGCTGGTAGTGTTAATGTTTGTAAATAATATCCTTAAAAAGTGTGTGGGGACTAGTGCTTTGGTGTACCTCATCATTGTTCTTGAATATTTGGTTATCAAGGTTTTCAGATATGTTAGTACTATTTCTTGGGATAACTAGAAGAATTGTATAGAACAACGACATATTCAACTCTGTTTTCATAATGATGAGGAGCCACACAAAGTTGTTGGGTTTTGTAATGATTTCCATAGCGACGAGAGGAGGAATGGTGATGCTTTCCGGAAACAAAAACAATATTGAAATAATGCCTAAAATTAAGGAGATCGCTTCACCATGAAGATCAACTCCAATTCACATTCATTTCCATTTTCCTTGATGTTATATAATTATGGGAGAAGATTGAGCTCTGCCTCAATTTTCTTTTCACTGAGTTCGAACTGTGGTATATATGAGTTGTAGAGATGTGTTACTTCTTATCTCTAAAGCATAGTGAAATGTAAATTCAAGGATTTGGAGATTTTGATATCCTATAACAAAACTTTAATTATTTTGAAGAAAATTAGTGTACAATGTATGTCTTTTCTTATGTTTTCCATTTTCCTGGGTTGTTTGTGCAATGTAGGGTTTAGGCTCTTGTGATACAACAACTCATTTATAGATACACCTATTGCTAGAGGGCTATTTTTTTTTACTATACTTGAAATTATTACATTTGGAAGATTATTCGTAGAATTTCTTTATCCATGCAATATTCTCTTCTTCTTAATGTGCTAATAGTACAAGTGGGTATTTTTTCCTCATTATATTATTATTTGTTGACCTTAAAAAATGGATAGACTTTGTGATTTGTTAGAGTTATTAAGAAATCTAATGTTGTCTACTATTTGTAAAACAATCCAAATCAACAAGGGAAATCTCTCTAACATTCAAACTTGTTTACAAAATCCACAAGATAAGATTGAGATTTTTCATCTTAAGTCACAACTATAACAAGTTGAGCTACAACAAAAGAATCATCATTTTGAACTAGTTTTTGTTTAGAAAAATTCTCCTTTTGAGTTTTCGATAGACTCCCATAAACTAAAAAAAATAATCAAAGAAGTGTGCTTGAAGTTGATTTTCATGAATTGTCAGAGATTAATCACATTAGTAAGGCCATTTCAGGAGAATATTTTCATAAATATGCATAGGTTCTAGTTGCACTTCCCAAGGCCGTCATCATGCCTTGGGAAGAAATTATCAATGACTAGAAAAAAATCAGTCTTATATATGACGAGGATGTGTCCTTTAATATTATGGACTATTATAAACCTGTAAATTTTGAGAGTGTTAGGTTTATTTAGAATCGTTCATCTTCACTTACTCAACATCCTACTCCTTTTCTATAACCATATTCGACTATCAAATGCCAACATTAGATCAGTTTTTCCATGTGAAAGATCAAAATTTTAATCTTGACCCTTGTGGGCATTGTGGAAGGCACACACATCATTCAGATGCTCCAAAACCAAGATTCCTACAAGAATGAATATTCACCTTGGATGCATTTCTTCTTAGTAGTGGTCTTCAACTATGAAGAAGATATATTAGTCTATTAGTCATACCACATAATTTGTTCTCGATTATTCACATGTCTTAGACTTGAGACTTTTTAATCTTCTCACCATGTATCTGACAGGATGGAATTGATTATCAACTAAAAGCTTCAAAGATATATCAAGCAAGACTGAGCCATAGCCTGAATCATAGCCAACTACCAGAGCTTAGAGACAGAGTCATCCATAACTAGATTCAAAATTGTAGCTAGAGACAAAGTCATGTCCCATGAGCATACTTTCGGGTTAGTGGCTTGCCTTAAACCATCATAGATAAAATACTTTGGTTTCTTTTATATTAGTTTATGGTCAAATTTAAACCATCATTAGGGAACACTTCCACAAGTAGAAGACTTTAGCTTCTAGCTAGATTTGGAATTGTTCCAGGAACTTCTTTGATATTTATTTATAGAGTTGGTCGTCAGTCTTAAACCACCATTGGTAGAGACGTTGATTTTTTCTACCTCATTTGGTTTATGGTCTTCCTTAAAAATGACAATTTTAGAAAGAACATCTAGCCATAGGTTTTCGTGCATTTTTTTATTCATTTTGGATCTCTTTTTGGACTCACATACACCCCTTCAGATTAATGGTGAGAATGTTCGACACATAATCCATAAGGGTTGGTGTGCAGGAATTCCAACAACCAAGGAAGTCTAAGGGGCCTCTTGGAATATTAAACGAAGGGTCGGGAAAATGTATTAATATGAAAATATTTGTGAATATAAATGGATCACATGATTATATAATCTGTTGTTTACATTTTAGTCTGGGTTCAACACATAGGTAATATTTCACCTACTTTAACTTTCATTGAAATAGTGTCATCCTTGTGATCAAAGGACGTGAGATAAAAAAACATGAGAAGTCAAAACATATATGCCTTGTCTATAAGAGGACATTCCCATAACATAAATAAAAGGATGCCTTGTTTGTCAGAGAACACACCCATAATAGAAATAAAAATAAGTCCTCAAGTAGGAGTTTTCCAAATCTACATGAAGATCAATATCTCAAAAAAAATTATAAAAGTATGTTGGAGATGTGGAGAAAAAGGGCATTACACAAAATACTGTAGATCCAAAATTTCTAAGAAAGGGAAAGGATCTGATTATGCTCCTTGTATACAAGTAATAAGCTCCTAAGATGAAGTAGGGGATGTGCACCTTGCATCTTCAAGCACATATGTAGATCATGATGCATGGTTTTTCAACTTAGGTGCACTTTTTCAAATAACTCCTCACAGGGAGTGGTTTTCCTAATATGAAAGGTGCTATACAAGTGATGTTATACTATGAGATAAATTGATAGATGGAGATATAGAACAAATAAAAATCTTGTTGAAGATTATGGATGGAAGGATTAGAAAACTCCTCTGTGTTGTACACATCCTAGAATGGGTTAGAATGTTTGTTTTTGTAAGCAAGACGAGTGACATAGGTGTAGAAACAATGTTTGAAAAGAGAATTTTTAGGATGGTTCAAGGAGAAATGAAATTTTGAAGATGATTTTGGGTTGGAATGCTATATAAGTTGTTGGGAGGCATTATTAATGATGGGTGCAAAAACTCCATTATTCTTGATAATAGAGGCAATGAAGGAAAAACTATTATAGTGTATAGAGAGAGGATTGTGCTACAAAATCAAAGGTTGGGACATATGAAAGAGAAGGTTATTTGAATAATTCAGGCTAATGATATTGTAAAGGGTATGCCTAATTTCTCTATGGATTTTGATTTTTGTGAACATTTCTTATATAGGAAAAATAATTCGTTAAGATTCTTATATGGTTTTTCGTGGGCATAAGGAATATTATAGCTGGTGCACAATGACATGTTTGTACCTACTTGGTTCCATCACTCAGTAAATCTATGCACTATGTCTCCTTTATAAATCACTTTTTGAGGAATACATGGATTGATTTCCTCTAGATGAAATCTAAAGTATTTGATAATTTTAAAGAGTTTAAGGATCTTTCGAAAAGTTAGGTAGATAAGAAGATTAAGGTGTATATGATAGATAATGGTGGAAATTTTTATAGGAATGAATTTGAAGAATTATGTAAGAAGTGAAATATTTCAAGGTAGAAGAAAACTCCATACACATCTCAATAGAATGGAGTTTCAAAAATTTTAAACATGATGTTGATGGAAGGAGTAAGGAGAATGCTTAATGGTGTCAAATTATGATTGTAACTCTGGATAGAGGCAATAGATATTGGATATTACATGGTAAACAGATCTCCCTAGGTAGTGTTGGATGACAGGACTCCACACGAGGTATGAACTAGTAAGTAATTCTCTCTTAAAAATATCACATTTTTAATGCTTATAGGCACATTTAAAATGAGAAGAGAAGATAGATAAAAAATAGAAAAAATATGTTTCATTATTAGAGATAAATATGGTCTGAAAGGTTATAAGATGTGGAACCTACATTCTGGCAAGTTTGTGTATACTTAAGATGTGGTATTTAGAAAATTAGAGATGTTGTTTGATGGGGAATCCAATAAAAGGAGAAAGAAGTATATATGATAGATTTTGAATTGGAGGATGATGAATGGGACTCTACAAAGAATAGGGATAATAAGAAGAATGGCATACTTCTATACTGTGGAGATTGATTTGGGAAAAAAGGAAACTAGAAAAGTATACTCCACCTAATTTTCATTCAAATTTTGCTTTTTTTAATAGAAATTATGATCCTAGAATTGTTAAGGAGGTAGTGGAAGTAGATGATGGAAAACTCTGAAAAAAGGCCATTGTTGAAGAAATGGAAACGTTGGGACAGGATGAGACTTGGGAAAGAGTGGATTTGTTGGTTGGAAGAAAGCCTGTTGGCAATAAATGGGTGCTTAAAATGAAGTTGAATGTAGAAGTCAAAGTGGAGAAATATAAATCTCAACTATTAGAAAAATGTTATTCCCATGTAGAGAAAATTACCTTTGGTGAGCTTTTGTCTCCTATTACCAAGTTAAATTATACGATATTTCTTTTATCTGTTGTTGTAGATTTTTATTTTGAAGTAGAAGAGATGGACATGAAGACAACATTCATACATGAATATCTATAAGGAGAAATCTGCATGAAGCAACTAGAGGACCTTATAGTGAAGGGAAATAAAGAGCTAGTATACAGGTTGAAAAGGTCCCTATATGGGTTAAAGAAATCACTAAGGATGTTGTATAAAAAAATTGATACTTATCTTTTAGAACTACTTTGACAAGGAGTAAATAAGATTAGTATGTGTATTTCAAATTAGTTGGTAATTGTACTAATTATTTGGTCTTGTATGTGGATGATGTGTTGTTGATTGGAAGTGGTAAGGAAATCATCCAGGGTTTGAAAATTTACATGTCTTCTAAATTTTACATGAAGGATATTATTGATTTAATTTTGGCAATGGAAACATAAAGAGACTGGGAAGAAAAGAAACTTTGGATAAATCAAGAGAAGTATGTCAGGAAAATATTGCTAAAGCTTAATATGCAGGAAAGTAAATTGGTAAAAATACATATTCCTATAGGCTTAAAATTATATTATCTAAATCAATGTACTAAGACATGGGAAGAGTAAGAGGATATCTCACACCTTCTAAATGTTAATTTGGTTAAACTTCCTTAGTATATATTGGTTACATAGTTGGAGGTTGTCATATTAAAATAGATCCAGCTAAAATTGATGTGGTTGTTAAGTGTCCAAGACCACAAAATGTGATGGAAGTTAGAATTTTTTTGGGTGTAGTTTGGTATTGGAGGAATTTTATTTCTCATTTCTCTTTTATTGAATCACCAATTCATGCTTTAACAATTTCTAAATTTTCTTTCCAGTGGGGAGGAGAACAACAAAAAGCATTTGTACTTTAAAGAAAAAATTGTGACAACTCCAATCTTAGCTTTGCCAGACCTTCAACAACCATTTGAAATAGAAATTGGTGCTAGTGGGTATGCAATGGGTCCAATGTTATTGCAAAAAGGAAAGCCTTATTTTCTTCATTCAAAAACATTTTCTAAAGCACTTTATAACTAGCCAACATATGACAAAGAACTGTTTTCATTAGTAGAAAGTGTTAAGAAATGGAAACATTATTTAATGGGTAAAGAAATAGTGATTCACACAAATCATTAGCCACTTCAATGCCTTCAATCTCAAGCTAAGTTTCAACAATCTAGACATTATAGATGGATGGGTTTCTTGTAACAATTCCACTTAGTAATCAAATATAATAAGTCTACCACCAATAAAGTAGTCGATATGTTGTCAAGACCATATTTGAATGGTTCAGTTATACATCAACATATTTAATTAGCACATGAAAGCTACATTGAGCAATATGTTGAAGATATTGATTTAAAAGATGTTTATGAATCACTAACTCATGGTGCTCAGGTGGAAGAAGTGAATTATCATGTTCATGACAGGTTATTATATAATCTTGGCAAGTTTTGCATACCACAGGGAGAAAGATCTCATGTGATTAGGGAGCCACATTCTTCTCGTGTTTTAGGGAATTTTGGTGTAGGTAAGATAGTGGCATAGTTAGAAATGTATTTCTATTGGCCTCGAATGAATGAAACAGTTGTTCAGTACATTAAAGGTTGTATCATGTGTTCAAAAAGTAACCCAAGAAAAGGAAAGTTTGGTTTGTAAATGCATCTTCCAGTTCATTCTAGACCATGGGACAATATATCTATGGATTTATTAGGAGGACTTCCTATGTATAGAAAAGGGCATGAGTATTTGTATGTTGTGGTTGATATATTTAGCAAAATGTGTATTCTCGTTCCATGTAAAATGCAAGTAACTACTGAAAAAACTACTGAACAAACCTAGAGAAGAATAATCATAGGGGACTTGTAGATACCACCCTATGGCCATCGGGGAGCCACTACTACCACTTGAAATAATTTCCAGCAGGGATCCAATGTTGCTATCCAATAATCATCTGCTAGTGGGTAGCTAATGCTACTACCTGTGAATCATATTCCATTAGGGAGCCAATGATACTACCAGTGAATCACCTGCTAGTCGAGAGCCAATTCTATTATCCAAGAAACCAATAGATAATAGGAGGGATGCCACTTGCCTTATGAGGTAAGGATCGTTCCTATCCCACTACACGGCAATAATAGGAGGGATTCCACTTGCCTTATGAGGTAAGGATCATTCCTATCCCACTTCCTGGTGATAATAGGAGGGATACCACTTATCATAAATGGTAAAGATCACACCTATCCTATTATCTATTATTATTCCTAGTATGACCCTTAAGAGTTAGTGGTAGAACACCTGCATATCTAGCTTGAGCGGGATTCCAATTACCGTGAATGGTAAGGATCATGCTTAACTCAAGAAGTAAGCACCCATTGGCCAGATGGGTGGGAAAGACTGATGCCATCTCGTGTATACTTTTTCAAATCTAGAGGTACTCAACCCCATGAGCTCTAAGACTCAATTCCTCACCATGGGATCTTAGATAAGGAGAAAAGGTATAACTCAGTGCCCTTGATCAATCAGGACCCCTAACTAGGAGGGTAACATCCATCAGTCCAAGTTTCTCTATATCTAAAATATTCTCATCAGTAGAAGTATGACGAAGTCTCATAGTTCTACTTTGTACTATATTACATATGTAATGATATCTGATCTCAATGTTCTTGGATTTATCATAAAACATGATTCCTTGCTAATCAGATTCCACTCTTGTTGTCACAATACACCATTTTCATATTTAGGACTTGCTCAAACAAACCTTTGAAGCTAAGAAACTTTTTTTTCCTTCTTATCCATGATATCATCATAGATCCCAAGCAACACAGTCATATGTGCTCTTCATCTCACTAACATTTCCAACCTAATAATCATTAGTGTATCCACATAGTCTCATATCTCTAGAAGTGTATCTCAGACCAATATCATTCAAATTGAACTCAAAAGCAAAATTCTTCTTACGCTCAATCATCAGAGGCTTAATACCTATCAATAATAGATCATCAATACATAACACCAAAATCAAAGTCATATCTTAGACAAATTTGAGGTGGAGGGTCAAATAAACATTGCTTCTTGTGAATCCAAGCCTCACCAAGTAACTATCAATCTAGGGATACCAAGCTTAAGGAGCTTGCCTCAAATCATATAAATATTTCTTCAATCTGCAAACATGAGTCTTCTTGTCCTATACTTCGAACCCCTGAAGCTTCTCAACACATACTTCTTTCTTGTACTTTTGAATGCTTTGATCTCCTTCACGCTTCATCTTGTATATCCATTTTGAAGTTTCATCAAACTTTCCTTAGGATCTTGGAACAACATCATTTTTCATATAGATTTTTTGACCATAAAATGCTTCCAAACCCGTTCTCTCACAACTACTTCATTGTGTTCATTTTATCATTGGTCTTGATCTTGCCAAAAGGGAATATTCCCCTTGACTTTTCTTTATTTTGGTGTCATAGCTCACTTTGATGATTAGTTTTAGTGAATATTGCTAGAAGAGGTTTTCCATTAACTCTATAGAGCCCTTCACCTCTAGATCCCAATATAAAATCATTTCTCATTTGGGAATCCTTTGGCCAGGAGAGGACCTTTCCATTGATGAAGGATACCCTCATTCCTTTTTCTTTGAAGGAAAAATAGATATCAGGTTCTTCTTTAATTCTGAAACATACATCACTTCATTAAGACTAACATATTCTCTATAATCTAAATTAAATTTAATAGTAGCAAAGCCCTTTCACTGGATATGTAGTGTTGTCCCCAAGAATAATCTTCAAACTCATCTCCCTCTCAACCGGATTTGAGAGGACTTCCTTATACACCACTATCAACTAACCCACTATTATAAGAATCTGTAGGAGAAGAACAAAAGATGGTTGAAATATGAATGTATTCATATTGACTAGTAGCTACATTACCTTCATACATGGTGATCTGGATCTCACCACTACTGGAATTACCAAATATATTTTTCTTTTGTGATGTTAGAAGAATTGCATGTGAAAGCGTATTGAAAAACACATGTTCATACTTTAAAGAAGACGAAACGTAATGACAACGATCAAATCAAAGAAAACAAACACATTGATAGCGGATTTCACCCAGTTTGGGTTACGTCTCTGGGCCTAATGTCAAGAGAGGGGAGACCACTTCATTAAATGTTGCAAGATGATTATGAGTACATGGTGTATTATTTTTCATTTCAAGTATAAAATCCCTCTACTAGAGTGGCATGTATCTCCACAAGATGCTCTCTTGTAGGAACTCTCACTCATATTGACCCTCCTTTAGTATGATAATATATCAAATTCTCACATGAAGTGGCATACAAGTATTCTCCAACAAAATGGTAAACAAGGATCTCAACATCAAAATCATAATCTCAACAAATCCAAAGAAAGACACGACATCACTGCATCATATACCTCCACTTCCAAGGTTGGCTTGAAAATACACAACTTTGCTAAAGAAATGGATTGGACCGTTGAATTCATCACGCGAAATCATGTCAAATGATTGTAAACTCAAACCCTTTCTAATACTGTCAAAATCTAGATCCTTGAGAATCTCAAATATTCCCCAAATATTCTTTCCTGAAGATGGGGAAAAATCCACTACTCAGATGACGAATCTATCTTCACCACTGCTCTCCAAAAGTTGGCTTGGTTCCAAAACTGTCAAAATTCAGCATTATGGAATATTTTAGAATCCTCATCACTCCACAAAGACTCCTCTCTGCATGTTGACTGATGACCCACTACTCTGATAAAGAAAACCAATCACTCCATAAGACTCTTAGAAAAATTCTGGTTCGTTTGAATATAAATTTGGCATGATTCTGTCAATGTGAAAAAGTGTATAATGAGATCACCTTGGGAGATTGGGCATAACGTTTTCTTGGAGAATATAATTTTGATTAGACTAGTGGCATTGAAAAGAGGACTCAGAGGGATACCACAGTTAGCAATTTAAGAGCTTATATATCTATAATTTCATAAATAAATCAGATTCAATATCGAGCTCCTACAAAGTGAAAAAAGGTGTGTAATTTTTTTATTATTATTTTTGCATAATTTTGGTTTGAAAAAATAGTTTGAAGGAATTAAAAGGGCATAGTGAACCATAATTATCATTAATTGATGCCCCAAACAAATAAAATGGAAACACCTAGTAAGCAACCTAAAAACGCTAACACGACTCATGAGGAAGAAGAAGAAGAAATGCAACATGATATATCAAAATTACCAAACCAAGTGCAACAAATTTCACTCTCACAAAAAGTAACAGAAGTATAGATGGATGACATAAAGAAAGACATGGAAGATAAGATGGATGTTATGAAAGACAACATTTAAGATTGGAAGAAAGGCATGGAAGGTTGGAAGGAAAGTTTGACAAAGTTATTATAAGAAAGGATTCGTAATGGCTAAAAGGTAGTAGAGCAAACACATAATGAGAAGAAAATAAATGTTAACCATGATTCAAAGAACGACAATGTTTAATATTTGAAAAAAGACATGGAAGGTTTGATAAAGTTGCTACAAGAAAGGCTTCCTAATGGTGAAAAGGTAGTAGAGAAATATCATGATGAGAACAAAAGAAATGTTAATCATGATTTCATAGACTCTAACATTGGAATAAAGACCCACCATGTTCCAAAGATCGATATGAGGAATTTTGATGGCAAGGATCCCATAACATGGATACTACAGATGGAGCAATTTTTCGATCTCCATAATGTGCAAAACACACAAAAGATATGCATTGTAACTTTATATTTGGAACCAAACCAGTTTGCATGGTATCGATGCCTTTTCCCTCGTAAAAAAATTGTGACTTGGGAAAATATTACGGAAGAAATGATAACACATTATGAGGATATGAAAAAAACACTTTTTTTAGCCAATTGATAAACCTCAAACAAAATGGTTCAATGAGGGAGCACATTGAGGACTTCCAAAAATTGAATATAAGGGTAAAAAATACTCCAGAGGAGCATAGGATTGATATGTTCATATGGAATTTAAAGGATAACATCCAACATGAGGTTCACCTTTGGGAACCTAACTCATTGGAGAAGGCATTCAGGTTGGCAAGAAAAATGTAAAGCAAAATTATGGCAACAAGGAAGCCTACCACTCACAACTATAAGGATGGAAGTGTTGTTTCCCCTAGCCATCCACTACCTACAAGGTTGACACCCCAACAATTGGAAGAAAGAAAAGCAAAAGGGCTTTGTTATAGTTGTGATAGCAAATACACTAAAGGTCATAAGTGTGCTGAGAAGAAATTATTTTACATAGATTGTGAAGAGGAGGAAGAAAAGGAACAAGAAACACCAAAAGAAGAGGATATACACCAGGTACAAACCCTAGAGAAAGAAGAA
>APFE030074093.1:12210-69613 GCA_000404065.3 Pinus taeda | reverse complement strand
CCCCAGGAACAAACCCTTCAGATTCAAGAAGTTCTGGATTGAACACCCCAACTTTCTTACCATGGTGGAAAAATGGTGGGCGGAACCCTTAGTTGTAGAAGGATCCAAGATGTTTAATTTGCAAAATCGTCTCAAAAACATAAAACTGAAATTAAAAGATTGGAACCATACAGTTTTTGGGAACATCTTTCAGGAAAAAGCAACCATAGAGCAAAAACTGGAACAAATTCACAAAGAAGGAATAGCAGGCAGGAGAGATGAGAACTCCAGTGAACAAGAGAAAGAGTTAACTCAGCAATGGCACACCCGATGCAAGCAGGAAGAAACACTATGGAAACAGAAATCCCGGGTGCTATGGTTAAAGGAAGGAGAGCAAAACACAAAATTTTTTCACAGGTCGGCAATAGATTACAAGAATGCCAACAAGATCCTAGAACTAAAGAACGATGAAGGAGGAATCCTTAGAAATCACAACGACATTTCGGTGCTACTTTCAAATCACTTCAGTAACATAGCACAGGAACCAAATGTCAACAGGGAGGCAGCCATCCAGGAAATAACTAATGCCATTCCTCGCTTAATTACAGAGGAGCAGAACTGGTCCCTAAGGAAAAAGATTACTATGGAAGAGGTGGAGGATGCAGTTAGGAGCATGCCTAATGACAAAGCGCCGGGTCCAGATGGATTCACCATCAATTTCTACAAAGTATGCTGGGAAATTGTCAAGAACGATATTTGGGAAATTGTGGAGGACTCTAGAAGATCTAAAACTATCCTTAAATCTTTAAATTCAACCTTTATAGCTCTTGTCCCCAAAGTAGAGGAGGCCAATACCCCGGAAAAATTCCGTCCTATTGCCCTCTGCAATGTCATTTACAAAATCATATCTAAAATCATCGCCAACAGGCTCAAGATGATACTCCCGGGCATCATCTCTCAGGAACAATCCGGTTATGTGGAAGGGAGGCAGATTCTGGACAACATTTTGCTCGCCCAGGAAATGATACATTCTCTCCATTCAAGGAAAGTACCGGGTATGCTTATGCAGTTGGACCTGTCCAAAGCATATGATAAAGTAAGTTGGACTTACCTAGAAGCTATTTTAAAAGCTTTTGGCTTCAGTCAGCCCTGGATCAAATGGGTTTTAGAGCTTATCAAATCAACAAGATATTCGATTCTTGTCAATGGCACTCCCTCCATGCCCTTCAGGCCTACAAGAGGCATAAGGCAAGGGGATCCTCTCTCCCCCTTCCTGTTTGTCATTCTTATGGAAGGCCTAAGCCGATTAATTATCAAGAAAAAAGATGAAGGCCAGATCAGAGGTTTACAGCCCATTAGGTCCTGCCCGGCCACCACGCACCAGCAATTCGTGGATGACACAATGCTTCATGGCACCCCCACAGTGAAAGAAGCTATTGCGTACAAGGACATTCTCCACCTCTTCAGCAAAGCCTCGGGTATGGAGATTAACTTCTCCAAATCTACCATCTTTTTTTTCAATACTCACCACGCGGTTCAATCTCATCTCTCTAGACTATTGGGGTTCAGAATAGGCTCCTTACCCTCCAGATATCTTGGTGCCCCCCTCACCCTCAAACCTTGGCAGAAGTCTCATTGGGAGAAAATCCTGGCCAACATGGAAAGGAGATGCAAACACTGGACTAACAGAGCTCTAAATTTTGCAGGCAGATTGGTGCTCACAAAAGCTATCCTCCAAGCCATTCCACAGTACATGCTTTCTATCCTTCCCGCTCCAAAGGGAGTCCTAGATCAAATAAGATGCATTCAACGTGCCTTCCTTTGGAGTGGCAATAGTGAAAAGAAGAAATGGTCGCTGGTGGCCTGGAAAAAACTCTGTAGACCAAAGAACAGGGGAGGCCTAAATCTGGTTGATCCCTCTATCACCAACAGAGTTTGTGGGGCCAAAATCTGGTGGAAATGGATGTCAAGCACTAACCTCCCATGGGCTAATCACTGGAAGGAGAAATACAGACCGACCAGCAGTAATCTAGAACTCATAAGATTGCAGGATAACCCCAATGGATCCCCCATTTGGAATCACGCCCAAGCTAATAGAAGCATTATCCAGGATTACTGCTTCTGGGAAATTCGCAATGGCACTCAAGCTCTCTTCTAGGAAGATGCTTGGCAGCAAACCCCTAAATTAGAATCTCCTGCTCTCCTACCCCTAATGTTAGCCTACCAATCAGAGGGCCACAACAGAGTCAACCATTACTGGAACTCTTCCAGTGAAGACCTGGAGTGGAGAGAATGGAAAATTTTCAATCTAGACCAGTATGGTATACCTCAACATGTTATCCAGGATCTTAACCAACAAATTCACAAAAGGAAGATTAGAATTGCTGCTGAGGATGACAAGCTCAGGTGGGGACCGAAAGGCAACGGGGAATTCTCGCTCAAAGAAGCAAGAAGCATAATCGAATAGGTAGAGCATCCTGACATAGTTCCTTGGGCCGATAAAGTTTGGGATAACTTTCAATGGCCAAAAATTTGTACCTTCCTCTGGCTTCTTATGCAGAAGAAAACTCTAACTTGGGAGAACTTACGGAAAAAAGGATTTCAGGGACCTTCAAAATGCCACATGTGTCTACAGGAGGAGGAAACGATGAATCACCTCTTCAACTCCTGTGAATGGGCGTCACAGCTATGGCTATGGATGGAAGCTATCTTGGAAGACACAGATAGAAACAGAGACTCCATTCAGGAGACGATTACCAACTGGAGGAAACATTTCTCTTGCATGAACAATGTAAGCAGCATTTGGAAATGTATCCCAGGTTTTGTTACTTGGACCATATGGAAAGAAAGGAACAGGCGGGTCTTCACACAAGAAACTCGAAGTATTGAATGTGCCAAAGAATCTATTTTAATTAACGTCAGACAGCTGGTTCAAACAAAATGCAAATTCGACCCAACGGATAAACCAACGGGAAAAGACTTACGTATCTTAAAGACTTTTCAACTGGAAGCCTTCAGTAGTTGCATCCCCGGAGGTCATAACGCCCGCACCTCATCTCAAATCCACAGTTGGCAACCACCTCCTGAAGCCTGTCTCAAGCTGAACTTTGATGGCGCTTCGAGGGGGAACCCGGGCATTGCAGGTATTGGTGGAGTCATACGTAATCACAAAGGAGACATAGTCCACATTTTCTGCAGATCGTTGGGGGAATGTACGAACAATGAAGCGGAATTTGCAGCAATGGAGCAAGGTTTAAGGATTCTCAGGTCCCGCAGACAGGGCAATTTCATAGTAGAGGGAGATTCCTCTTTAGCAATCTCAGCGGCTAAGCGCATCCAAGCAGGAACTCAAACCAGCAAAGTCACCAAGCACTGGAGACTGGCGAAGGCAACCGAAAGCATAGCAGAATTGATAGGAGATCTAAAAGGCACTGTTTTCCAATCTATCAGGAGAAAGGCAAATGGTTTGGCCGATTTCCTGGCAAACCACGGAGCTGACACCCCGCACCTCATCACAAACAGTTGTTGGCAGGACGTGAACTGCCCCACTCTCAAGGTGAAATGCGAGCAGCTGGCGGAAAAGGACAATTTCCACGTCGACTCCTCATAAGGGATGACGGCCCCAGCACCAGGCACCGGGAGATGGAACACATCGGCATCAGCACTAATCATAACCTCAGTGATGGTATGACAGGGTGTAAAGGACAGGGCACTACCCGGCGGCGGCATGTCAGCACAGGCATCGATAGTTACGGTTCAGGCGATCGAAATGACTGTAGTAATACCAGCCAATCCGTCACCTCGGGCAGGATTAGGCGTGGTAAAGCTCCCAGTACATTTAATACAAACCTTAATGCAGATAAGGATCTGGACATTCGGAACAGAGGAAAT
This sequence comes from Pinus taeda, assembly GCA_000404065.3. NCBI lineage: Eukaryota > Viridiplantae > Streptophyta > Pinopsida > Pinales > Pinaceae > Pinus > Pinus taeda. The sequence goes on along the minus strand of APFE030074093.1, from coordinate 65,743 downwards.
CAGCAGGTTAATATACAGAGTACCTCCTCAACTTCCAATCACCGTCATAATCCTTCCCTCGTACAGCTTACTTGGCATCAAGGCAATCAAAGCATGAGCAGCCACCTCCTCTCGGTTTCTGCCTACCTTGGTCTCATCTGTGCGAACCGATTTTCTAATTATGGCAGCAGTACCCGAAGCCTAAATGGGACAGCCATTACCTGCAGGCAATCTCACAATCGCAAACGCTATAAAGCAAGACATCGCAACCCAATTCAAATCACTTCAGCTCTTGCAAATGATGATAACAGTATTGCCATAGATAATCGGTGCAGTAAGGGCAAGCACAACAGGGAAGTCATGGAAGGGAGGGGAAGCCGCAACGCAGCAGCAATTCAGGACCTGCATGAAGCAAAGAAAGGGTACGAAACTAGAGCCATGACCAAGTATAAGCGCAAAGTGGAGGAACTGGAGAATAAGGTTAAACAGGAAGAAGATGGTCGAACTGAGGAGGAGATCGCGGCAGAGGTTAACTGGCTGCATGATCCAGGAACCCCAGCCAAAAGGGCTACACAGTACGTGCGCACAAGAGCGGAAAGCTGGCGGACCAAAACACTGATAGCCAAAGCGTTGGAAGCCATGGAAAAGGAGAGGCCAAAGTTCATCACAGAGGTGAACTTGACTGACGCGCAAATGGCTAAAATCATGGATTACAACAACTCTCTGGACGGCCGCATAACCAGAGTCCAGGATGCCATTCAAGTCATGAACCGCAAGCTCACTCTCCTCTGCAGACTGCTTAAAGATACCATCAACCAGGGACCCTGTTCTACTCATACTTCGAACGCAAATGCACCGGAGCAGGACGACAATATTCTCAGTGACATGCAAGCCAGAGCTAATTCCCATGCTGCTCAAATGGGCCTCGATACCATCAGTCTGATGGGCAAGCACATCTAATCTCGGCCTCTGCTTTTTGTCCTCTGTTCTAAGTCTTCTGGTCATTTTGGCTTTCTCTGGTTTTCGCTATGTCACTGTCTCGGTTTACTATGTTACGACCCTCAGGGTCTATGCGAATAATGTTGGTTACTGCCGCCCTGCGTGGTGTGCCATTGGTAGTTCAGTTTGTTCAGTACTGTTAGTGAATCTCTCACAGATGTCCATCTGCATTAGCAGAATTTTTGTACTCTATCTTGTTATATAATATAACTATCTGATTTACACAAAAAAAAAAAAAAAATCAAAATGAGATGGATGTGATGGAAAATGGATGGAAAATATAAGGATTAAGTAGGTTTCCCTAAGCAAAAATAGACCAAAACTGAGGGCCAACAAAGGTTCTATCACTGGGTAAGTCTGTGTACTATGTATCATTTATAGATGACTTCTCAAGGAATACATGGGTATATTTTCTTAAGAATAAATTTGAATTCTTTTACAGGTTTAAAGAATTTAAGGCTCTGGTGGAAAACCAGAGAAAGAAGAAGATAAAGGTGTTGAGGTCAGATAATGGTGGAGAGCTTTGCAGCAAGGAATTTGAAGAATTCTATAAGAAGTGTGGTATAGCACGACAAAAGACTACTCCATACACACCTAAGAAAGAATGAACAAGATGTTGATGGAAAGGGCAAGAAGCATGCTCAGTGGTGCCAGGTTAGGACATGAATTCTGAGCAGAGGTGGTGGAGACGGCATGTTACATGGTCAATAGATCACCTTCATCAGCGTTGGATGATAAGACTCCACAAGAGGTATGGATTGGTAAGAAACCCTCTCTTTTACATTTGAGGGTATTTGGATGTGATGCATATGTACATGTTCCAAAGGAGAAAAGAACAAAGTTGGATAGAAAATCTGAAAAGTGCATCTTGATAGGGTATAAGGATGGTTTAAAGGGTTATGAACTTTGGAACCCAGTAACAAGGAAGGTTGTGTACAATGAAGATGTTGTGTTCAGAGAGGTGAAAGATGTTATTAAACATGAAGTCCAACCAAAGGAACCTGAGAAGATAGAGTTTGAGCTTAAGGAGGAAGAATCAGACTCTACAACAGAGGAGGAATTAGAAAATAAAGAGCCACAAACTCTGGGTGTGAGAAGATCAGTTTGAAAAAGAAGGTAGCCAGAAATGTATAGTTCCTATGCTTTCTGTTCAAATTTTGCTTTATCTATTACTGATGATGATCCCAGAACCGTGAAGGAAGCAGTAGATTCAAAGGATGACAAACTCTAAAAAGAGGTCATGGTTGATGAAATTGCATCTTTGCACAAAAATGAGGCTTGGGATCCGTCGGAGTTGTCGGCTGGAAGGAAACCAATTGGCAGCGAATGGGTATTCAAGAAGAAGACAAATGCAGAAGGAAAGGTGGAGAAATACAAAGCACGGTTGGTAGCAAAAGGTTATTCCCAGGTGTAGGAAATTTATTTTGGTGATATTTTTTCTCCTGTTACCAAGGTAGCTTCTATTAAATTACTTTTATCTGTTGCTGCTACTTTTGATTTTGAGGTAGAACAAATGGATGTGAAAACAACATTTCTTCACGGGGATCTGAAAGAGGAGATCTACATGAAGCAACCTGAAGGCTTTGCAGTGAAGGGTAAGAAAGAACTGGTATGCAAGTTAAAGAAGTCTCTATATGGGTTAAAACAGTCACCAAGGATGTGGTATTAGAAATTTGATACATTTATACAGGGACTTGGATTCACCAGAAGCAAAGCAAATCACTGTGTGTATTTTAAATTAATTGGTGACCGTGTTATTTATCTGGTCTTGTATGTGTATAATATGTTGCTGGTTGGAAATTGACAAAGAAATTATCCAGGATTTGAAGACCCAATTGTCCTCCAAATTCGACATGAAAGATCTTGGTGCTGCAAACTATATTTTGGGCATGGAAATTAAAAGAGATCGGGCAAAGAGGAAGCTCTGGTTAAACCAAAGGAAGTATGTCGAGACAATATTGCAGAGGTTTAATATGCAGGATAGTAAACCGGTGAAGGTTCCTATTCCTATAGGTGTAAAGTTATCTGTTGAACAGTGTCCCAAGACACAAGAAGAGGAAGAGGATATGTCCCATCTTCCATATGCAAGTGCAGTCGGTAGCCTGATGTATGCGATGGTCTGTACTATACTAGACATTGCGCATGTAGTGGGAGTATTGAGCAGGTTTATGTCAAAACCAGGGAAGGAGCATTGGATAGCAGTGAAGCGGGTTTTTAGGTATTTGCGTGGCACTAGTGATTATGGTTTGTGCTACCAAGGAAGACCAAGATTGGACAAAGTTTTGGATATTCGTGGCTTTGTTGATGGAGACTGGGTTGAAGATCTGGATCATAGAAGATCTGCAAGTGGGTATGTGTTTAACCTATTTGGAGGTGCAGTCAGTTAGATGAGTAAAAAAAAATCCGTAGTGGCACTATCAACTACAGAGGCATAATACATGGTAGCCACTCATGGAAGCAAAGAAGCAGTTTTGTTGCAAAGATTGTGTTCAAGTATGGGGTTAGTGCAAGGAGCTATAAGGATAGACTGTGACAGCCAAAGTGCAATCTTCTTGGCAAAGAACCCTGCTTACCATTCAAAGACAAAACACATTGATGTTCAATATCACTTTGTCAGGGATATGATAGAAGACAAAAATGTGTCGCTGGTAAAGGTGGGCACTTTGAAGAATACTGCAGATGCATTGACAAAATCTGTGAGCTTTGAGAAGTTCTCTTGGTGTAGAGAAACAATGGGTGTTGCAGGGCTAGATAAATGACTAAGCTATCCTGTGGCCCCTTGTGGAAAGAAAACAACAAGTGGGAGAATGTTGGGTTGTGTTATATTCTTTCCACGTAGTTAACCGAGGGTTAGAGGGGGGCGCGTAGCCCCCCTCTACGGTGTCTGGGGTAGCGCCTCGAGATTTTTTTTTTTTGAATCCTATATTAGGTTGGGCAGACCTACCTATGGTTTTGTGCATGGTTTTTCGCACATGGTTTTGGATGCAATGGTTTTCAGTCCATGGTTTTAGATGTGATGGTTTTCGGTCCATGGTATTGGATGCTTTGACATGCATAAATATGTATTGTAACATTGAAAGGAACATAATGAAAAATCAAGCTGGTAGTCCTGGTTTTGGGATCCAGGGGAAATCTTTGTGTATATATGTTTTATGTGTTATGTTTTCGCTATTGTTTATTTTCCATGTTTTAGAATTCGTATGTAGGTAATTTCTGTACGGGGTTAAAACCTACATAATTGGTCACAGTACATGACACAAGAATGCTAGTCCATGATGCTTATACAATCTACCATTCTCCCGATCTGGGTCCATGTACTTGACTTATGGTGTTAATCCTAATCGGTCATAATACATGACACCAAAAGAAAATAGGTGTCCATCGTCACTCCCTCTCAATCTATGAGGAGTTATCCACAAGTCCAAGCTTGTTTGGAAAATACTCAAGCTTCCCTTACATCAATTACTTGTTCATTTGTGGAGATCTATTATTGCTTCTCAACTCCCATCTACATCATACCTTAAATCATAATGTGCTTCGACCTTCCATGAAAAACCAAGTTCTATTACAATCTTCATATTGTTTTACAAAGTATCATAGTGTAATCCAACACATCATAAAACATTTTATTGAGTCAAACTTACTGCACAACTGTCATATGTTCATCTTTTGCAATGTCCAATGCAACTCAATTCTACTTCTTGCGCACCCAAGGAACCATAACCAATCTTAAGCTGAAATTATTAGTACCTTTTAACATAACAACACAACCAACCCAATGAAAATTTGTACATGAGAGAACAAACAACTATTGGTACAATGATGGATCAACAATATCAGAACCCCCCAACTTCTACTAGTAGATGTTTCCATAGGTCCATCATCCCAAACCACTGGAGGATTATGCTTCTCTTGACCAAGGAAAATTTCATCAGTTTTCAACCAAATCTCAAGTCCCAAGTAGTAATGTAGCAATCTAAGATCCTTTATGTCAAATTCTGATTCCAACTCCCTCTGAAGGCAACACCTATTCCTGTGGCACAAGAATCCTTCTATCATCATAAACAAATCATTTAATCAATCCCAAAGCACGAGGTGTTCTTCAATCACGAGGCTCCTTATTCATGCTCTTCAGAAAGCTAGGGTAACTCTTCCAACATAGGCCAATGTCTTATCATGATTCTCTCCCTCTCAATGGGAGAACCTTCTTACTTCTGTGTTGTCATCTGCTACATTCTATAGTCAATCAAGGCATACTCTAAGTTGCCAACTCCTCGGTTTTTCTTCTAGTACACATCTAGAAAGTCCTCTTTGCTTTATTCTTCTAGTTCTTTCATTTGTTGCCAATATTGCCCCAAAGTTCCAAACAAAAGACACAGAGAATAAACTAACTAAAAATTTGATAACAATAATCTTAATAAAAGAGAAAAATTACAGAGCATTTATCTTTAGAGAAAAGTTGAATCCCTCTTAATCTTGAAATAGTTGTAATTTTTCACAAACCGTATCTTCGCATCAGCATAATGTCATTTTTGTCATTCCCAAGAGCTATGCTTCGTCTTTCCTTAAAAATGAACGGTCCAGGGACTTTGTCCCTAAGATTTTCTTCATCCACAGCAAAGATTTAGCAGCGAGCTAACGACATTAGCATACTTGGACATGTTCTAAGGTTTTATCCACCAACCCTAGGCTTTCAAATCAAAACCTTTAAGATTTTTTTTTAAGGTAAACCCTAAGTATTTCAGATTTTATCGATACCTTGCAATTCCATTAAACTCGTCCCGTGCAATTTTATCCTGCTATGGAATCAAACATTGTTCCTTGATCCATCGCAAGATGCCATCGCACCATTTCGAACCTAGTGCAATAGCTGCATCCACAAAGCTTAGGCCAAGAGCCAAATTGCCCAAAGTGTGATTACCAATTCGAGTCTTTGACTTTCGGCTTACAACACACATCCATTATCAGCTCAAACGATGTGACTAATACAAAACTATATCAATAGATGTGACAGTCTGCCTGGAGTTGACACTCATTTAATTTCTTTATTTCGGACATGCCACAATCGAGAACCAGTGTTTCAACCCCCACCCCCGAAACTATTAACTTCTCCTTCACATATAGTAAACAAATAGGGTTTTATCAGGTGTCAGACTCTCCTTTTGACCTTCGCTTGATCTCCACTAATTTAGCCAGACTCGGGTCATAATGTTCTCAGTATAACTGTTTCTGTCTGATCACATATCAATTGTAGAACAGTCAAACGTCACTCATTGCCTCTCTCAGATGTAGGACCGAACTGTTGTTCGACCCAACGGTTCTTCGAATGGTTATATTATAATGGCATAATCTACAGGCTCTCGCATCGTCCAAACAATTCTCCCACTGCTATACTCAAGAAAATTCTGGGTCCGAACATCTACTACACGGAAGTGCGCTGATCTTGTTGTTGTGGAGGTTTGCCGGGTCCGAATATCTACTACACGGAAGTGCGCTGATCTTGTTGTTGTGGAGGTTTGCCGGGTCTGAATATCTACTACACGGAAGTGCCTTGAAGTGCCTTGATCTTGTTGTTGTGGAGGTTTGTGGTTATACCAAATTTGCAGGGGTTGGTATACATTACAAGCCAGTGATTAGAATCCCAGGGTGGAAATTATGGATTCTATAGAGGTGCGGTGATTCTTCCAACACACGCAACTTGGGGGAATCCAACCTGGGTCAAGCTCTGATACCATCCCAAGGTGGAAATTATGGATTCTATAAAGGTGCGGTGATTTTTCCAACACCCCTCAAACTCAACTTGGGGGAATAGAACCTGGGTCCAAGCTCTGATACCATGTGGAATATTACAAGCCTGTGGTTAGGATCCCCAAGGTGGAAATTATGGATTCTATAAAGGTGTGGTGATTCTTCCAACAGTTATGAAAGCAAATGTTGTCAATGTTTTCGCCACAGATTCTTACTCATTGCTGATTGTAGTCGTATTGTATTTCACTGCTACCATAATCGACCATCATTACATAAACTCTATTTTCGCCATAGTAGCTATGTTTCTCCCAGATCTACCAGATTTGGAATCAAAATTGATTTTATTACTAAAGCAACCTCATCGGTCTGATCACAGAGCTCAGAATGGGTTACTGTTTACGAGTATCAACAAGTTCGGTTGTGGCGAGTGTATGATTACTACGGTGCATCATATTTCAAAAGCGCCAGTCATGCTATGGGTATATAAAACCAACTATCAAGCTTGCCACCGATCTCAACGATGTTATAATATGTGACCAGGCTTCATGTAGCAAGCTCAGAATGTAAACCCCGAATCAAAATAGAACTTGTATGTTACAATTCCTTTCACGAGCTCATTTGACTTTAGTAGCTGAGATACCACGTCCAAATTCGATCGCAAGGTTGTTTCGGTTTAGCTTTTTTTTATTATTCATCTAAAAATTATTAATGATAATTATTTGGGAAAATATTATTGTTTCATTATAGCTTTTTATTATTATTCATCATACCATTATATTATTAGTGATAATTATTTGTAAAGATATTAGTGTTTCATTTTAGCTTTCCTTCATTATTCATCAAACAATTATTAATTTAATCATTAAAGTATAAAAAATAAAGATTGTAAAAGAGACATCATAAAAAGAAAAATCCAAAAAAGAAAATTTAGAAATCTTTTCCTTATAAAATCATTGTGAAAGAGATACCAAGTCACACTGACCATTATACAATTGATTTCCCAAATACCAAGTCAGACCTCCACTAATGGCCCAAAGTATCACAACTCTATCACAAGATGTTCAACAAATATGAGCACAAGATCCCACATCCCTGACCTTGCCAAGTGCCACAAAAATAGAGTTCCTCAAAAACTCATATAACCACAAAAGAAATAATGTCTCATATAGCTCGCTTTCCTAATAAGTATAGTGCACATAAAACTCTTATACCACATAAAAGCATATGTGCCACATAAAAGTAAGAAAGTATTATTGTCTTATATTAATAAAATATTTCAATGTCATTTATACAATAGGTATATGTTATATAAAGAATTTAAATAAAATAAATTCTTAAATAAATTTTTCATGTTTACATTTTAATTAGTCATATTATTTTACATTTTGGTCATTTTCTAAGTATATTTAATGTCAACTTAGTGTAAAATCTAGTAAATATGTGTTTAAATTGCAAATTTAAATTGTGTAATCTACATAAACCAAGTTTTTAGAAAAACTTTCAATGTATTATATTTATTTATGTATTCAAAAAATGTATTTTAATCAATGAAAAATTATAATTTATTAATATTTATATATTAGGGAAGGGATTCTCTTTTGAGGTGCATTTTTTTCAAGTTTTGCACTCAAAAAGAAGTTTGCATATCAAGAGATTTGGTTCCTCTCAATCCATTTTGGTTTTATATAATGCATTTTTCTTGCATCTTTATAAAAACTAAAAATATTTTTTTTAAGGGTGATAATTTGAGGATATATTAATCTTAGTTATATCCAAATATAGGAAAAAAAACTTAAAACTATATAAGAAGTGATTCTCTTTAAATATCAATGGTTTTCACTGATGTGTTTTTTATTATCACATTGGTCATATTTATATGTCATTAGCAAATTGCAATGAAAAAATCAATATATTTAAAATAGTTACTTGTAGAAATGAGAGAACCACCAAATCATCTTATAGTGTTACAAATAATAAAATTAATATTTTCACTAAAATTAAAAAATCACAAAAATTACAAAATTTATAAAAAATGAAATCACACTTACAAAACATCTTCTCATAAAAAAAATAAATAATTTTAACATCATTATAGTTACACTTATACTTTTTAAAATTATAAAAGTATAACCATAAATAATTTAGTAAAACTATTCCTAATGCAAAATTTAAATTATTTAGAAATCAATTCAATATCAAAATTTTGTTAAGGTTGAAGATATAAAAAGGTGGAAATTTGTTTGAAAATATGCTAATTCTTACATGGTCCCTGCTTTTGAATTTCAAAATTTGAGTAATTAACTCCAAATAAACTTAAATTATGAATATACGGATATGCCCTCATAAGCATATTTTCATAAAACTACAATTTTTGTTTTTAATGGAATACAATGATAAGTTACTTGAATATCTAATGCAGTACGCGAAAGAGTTATAACTTTCTTTTTACCGTACCTTGGAATATTTTTTTATTATTAGTTTTTCAAAGGATATTTATTATTATAATATTTGTAAAATAAAACTTAAGTTAATCGTATACACTAGCATCCTCCACTCAATATTGACTTAAGGGTAAGGAATGGACATTATCTCAATCCCTTTTTAATGGCTTTTTTAATCCCCACTACGTTTATAAATTTTCTATTAATAAAAAGTTGAGAAAGTTGTCTTCTATATGTTAGTATTCCAATGATTTAGACATTATAATTATTTAGAAATTATGAGTTTTTTTTATTATTCTGGAAATGAAAATTTATTGACTATAAATTATTCTAAATATTTCATTATATAGTTTATCACAATAAATATGATAAAATAAACTTATGAAGGTCTTTTATATTTTACATTTGTTAATTATTTATGTTTTTGTTTAAGCATGAAATAGATAAAATGTGGAATATAGAGAAGAATAAATACAATTACACACTAAATATAATGAACACAAATATTTGTTTTGGGAAATCTATTTAGGAGAACCCAACTGGAAGGTGAGACAACTTTGCTCTCTTTTGTCTAGTAAGGAAATAATGCAAGTACAAAGGAGAAGACACTTTCTATGAAGTTCTTTGGACATATGGCATGTTAAGTTGTCATAAAACACTAAACCCCTTTGTTATTTTCTCTAAATCCCACTCCCAGTTGCTCTTCTCTATTATGTAACAAGATACCGATACACAGAATGGAACCCCTTCTCCTCTTAGTGGCCTGATTTTAACATAGCCCAATAGCCAACTTGGGGTTAAGTTTGACTCCAAATCTCAATTAGAGTTACACATTTTACTCTTCTAGAATTTTCTTCATAGTCCACACATGGATAGCCCCTTTCACATGAGTAACGGGGGTTGATGAAGCATCCTCTCAAACCATGGTGGTAAATCATGATAGATTAAATTGTGAGAGGCATGAATTTTGTGAACTTTGATTGCTATGATTCTTGCAATGTTGGAAAGGTATTTGAGTGTAGAATAATGTCATACGGTTGAAGTTCAAGCTAGAGAGATTTGACCCAAAAAAACATTGTTTAATGCCTTAAAATTGTTGGATAAGGTTGTCATTGATGTGAATATGATGTCCAACATTGTTGAAGCAAGCCTCATGTACAAGATGCCCTAGCTCTAGAATTGTTGATGGAAGACCTAAGCTTGAATGTTTGATATGTGATTACCTAGCATCCAAGACATATGATGAGACCCTAAAAGGTTGCCATGGATGAACATACATGGAAGGAGTTGTAGATCTACGAATATGTATATGCTTATGATGAAACCCTAAGTGCATCATGCAAGCTAACATAGAATCAACTAATTAACCCAAGATCTAAAGGACATAGATGCATACTTATTTGCTTGAGATTTTGATGAATGAATGAATAAATACTGTGATAATGTCCAACAAATGAGTACCTCCAGTCAATGAGATATCTATTTGCATACATATCCAAAATCACAAAAGCTCATGTTGTAAGACATCTCCGACTTGTGTTTAAAAAGAAACAATCACAATAAAAGTTGTTGAATAAAATACAATGAGCGAGAAATATAATCATGTCCTATAGCAGGTCAGCTCCAAACTAGTTATATCAACTCTCCTGAAAAATTCGTGATTGTTCAGTAATGACAAAAAAGTATAAATGTTGTTCATCATCCCTCTTTCTGCCTATCCCTTAAAAAATAACAGTGAAAAGTATTCAAACATCTAAGGCCATGCTCCAACTCGGTTAGAACGAAGTGAAAAGAGACTCAAATCAAGGTAAGAAAGAAGACATTGGATAAGAAGGCAAGACAAATAGTGGATGCCTAATGTTTGGCATTTTTTGTGAATTCCCCCATGGTTTGTTTAGAACAAGAGTATAGCTAGTATTAGAAAATTATATATTACAGAGAAATGGTACACATAAATATTGCAAAAACATAAACACAAAAAATGAATAAAACAAGAGAGGCACAGATATACGTGGTTCACCCAATTTGATCTACGCCCATGGAGAAACAACCAGTCCTTCCTTTATATTATCCAGCAAAATGAAGAGATACAACATACAACAGATCCACTATAATTTCCCCTTTGCTCTCACACAGTCTCCTCTTTCTTTCTCGCCAGAATACACATACATACACATACAACCACAACACAATTCCCTCATATAAATCGTGGGGTTTCCTTCTACAGGAAAAAACCATAACGTAAACATAACTTCTACTATCATATCATCCACCTAATGAATGGCCCAGATTGACTACAAAATTACAATATTTTACAAGGAAAATTTTCATCTATTTTTAGTTTCCAGGGCTTTGCCCCCAAACCCTTGCCAAGTGGGGGAGCTCATAAAACCATTATCGCCCCCCTTGGATCCCCCTAACGGTGATTAAATGGGAAATATTTCCAACTTGTTAGGAACTGGGGTCCAACCTGGCGATACCTATGAATAAACAAGATAATTAGGCTCCACACCCAACAACTAGAAACTATATCTTCAGATTTGTTGAACAAGTATAGTTGGGACATGTAATAACCTTGATAGTGTAGCTCGAATATGTGGGAATAATCTTAAAAATATCAAACCTGTAGCAAACAATATCTTCGGACCTGTGGGTGATTAGGGCTTGGACCTATGAAAAGCATTTCAATATGTGGAGATCTGTTTTGGGCCTTCCTTATTGAATTATAGACCCCGGATTGTTGGATTTCGATTGTAGACTTTGCGAACCTTGGATGAAGCTTATATCAGATTTTTATGTAGAACAAACCCAAGACCTGTAACATATGAAGTTTGGACTTGTGAAACTTGGTTAACAAATTATTTTTGAGAACATTGTTTTTGATATAGTGTTGAAGCCACATAGTGGAAAACTTGAAGTTTTGAAGACAATGCTTTTGCTCGCTTGAATAAAGACTTGAAACCTTGTTGGAGCATTATCAAAGAACTAATGGAATACTCTTGAATACTTGTCAAAAGTCTTCATTGACATCTTGGAAGGCTTGTTGGACTACAATTGAAGGTTTGTAACTTGTTTGACCTTAAAAGCTTGAAGTATTGTTGAAGTATTTGTTAGAGCACCTTTGAGGCACCTGAAGAAGCATCATTGAAGATCCTTGAAGAGCAGTCTCATTGACCTTGAAGAGATGCCTTGTGGGCCTTGAAGAAGCCTCTTTGAGCATATGACAAAATAGTCTTGGAGGCAATATCATAAAGCCATATTGAAGTCAAACTTGTGATTTCTTAAGGACATATTGGAGATCTTTTGGAATAGTTGAATACCTTATGAAATATTATTCAAAACTTGTTGAAGAAAGATTTTGGAAGCCTTGAGAAGCCACCTTGAAAAAAACCCAGATTGAGAGGGTTGGAACCCTAAAGGATTGGAGTCCTCACACAAGGTTGGAGCATAAACTTGTTGAGAGGATTAGAGTCCTCAAGAAGACCAAGTTGGAGCTTGGTGTAGTACAAGTTGGAGCCTGATTGGTTTGAATATTGGAGTCCTCATCTAGGGTTGGAGCCCTAAAAAAATCATAGGATTGATTGTACAATTGGAACTTGAATTATTGTAAAAGAGTATTAGAGTCCTTATTCTCATTAATAAAATGATTTATTTTCTATTTATTTTGTATTATATTTTAAGTGATCTTAACTGGCATAGAATAACAATTGTAAAATAAATATTGATTTGCTCCCCCTCTCAGTATTTCCAATAATTGGTATCAAAGCCATTTCCTTCAAGCACAACCTAACAACTGGAAGGTAGATCTTAAGAACACAAATGGAAAAATCTAGAAGGAAAGGCTCCAAACCTTATGAAAATATCTCCTTCTTAGTTATGAAAATAGATGTAAATGAGGTTGGAAAAGCCCCCATCTTCAATGGATTTTTTGTTTAACTATGGAGTATAAGAATGGAGTTCTTTTTGATGGCCCTTGGCAGTGAAGCATGGGAATCAGTTACTACTGAAAACACTACTATAGATGAGTCAAAAGAGTGCAATACAAAAGTAATTCAAGCAATCATGACTGGCCTACCAGATCCCATAAAAGTTAAAATGGAGAAATGTTCATCAACAAAAGAGATTTGGGAGAATCTTCAAGATCTTCACTCAAAAGGACTTTTGCTCATAACCTTAGATCTAGAGGATGATGGTCAAAAGCACAAAGAAAATCAAGATTCAAAGGAGGTAGATGAAGGCAACAATTTTATAAAAGAATATGACGATGAAGAGAACCTTGAAGTTGTGGTTGAAGTAGACCTCAAGGAAAAACTTGTGGCTTCTCTAGAAGAGATCAGAAGAGTGGAAAAGTAAAATCAGGAACTCAAGAAGGAGGTACAAGATGCTGATCATGACCTTCATAATATAAAAGAAGTTATTATTTTAAAGCATCAAGTACAAGGAAGATATGAGGATCTCAACAAGATTAAGGCAGGATTGCATCAAAATGAGAAGAGACATAATGAAGAAGTCACCTTTTTTACAACTCAATTAGAAGCAGAGGAAAGGGAAGGAATTTTAACAAGTCATCTCAACCAAAGATCTGAGGACTTGAATAAATTTGAAGCAATAATTGGTCAACATGAAGAAGAAGTCAACTCCCTAAATGTTCAATTAGAGGAAGAAAAGAGAGAAAAACAAGTAATGATGATCCAACTAACAAATAAAGAACAAGAGGATGAAAGGCTTGAAGAAGAAACTTGCTTCATAAGAAATGAAGTGGGCAAACTATCTAATAATCTCAAGAGTTCTCAAGCCTTGGATGACATCCTAAGTCATCAAAGATTGCTGCTTGAAAAAAATGGTCTTGGTTATGCAGGTGAGCCTTCTAGAAAAAGTGATGTAAAGCTTGAAGCATTAAAGAACAAGAACATGGAGAACCTTGAAAGTTGTGTAAATATCCCCAACTCTAGCAGAAGCAAGGAAAAGAGTCAAATTAACATTTAAAAGACCTATGCTCCAAGAAGATATGTTGATGGAAAAAAAATGTGATCAAATAAACTCGAGACGGAATAATATTAGAAGTGCATCAAGCCAATCCTCATATTCTAGGTATCAAACTATATTTTTTGGCTATTATTACTCTTGCACAAATTTTGGGTACATGGAAAAGGATTTTAGAGCATGCTGCAAAAGTCACCAAGACCCTAGAAGGAAATGTGTAGATATAATTCCATATAGATCTTATTTTATAATTACACCATCATTCAAATTCAATGTGGAATGTTATCAATGTCACAATACTAGAAACATAGTTTAGGATTGCAGAATAAATACGAAGTGGGTTCCTAAACAAAGGTGTTCTGAAAAACAAAATTAGGTTTGGAGAAGAAAACATGAGGAACCAAAAATACAAGAATAGGACTTTGTCCTAAATTGTTAATATATCCTCAAGATTGAATACTTGAAGGCAAAATATGAATAGGATGAAATAAATATAGAAGCAAAATCTTTGAAGCCTAAAGATCAGTTCAATCCTGCACCTTTCATACAAAAATACAACTTTTTCCTAAATTGTTAAACTATCCTCAAGATTGAATACTCCAAGGAAAAATATGACTAAAATGAAATAAGTATAGAAGTAAAGTATTTGAGGCCTAAAGATAAGTTCAATCATGCACCTTGTCAACAACTGCAGTACATTCAAGCAAAATTCTTATTGGACAAAAACTTGTCTGTAAAGATGAAGTGTGCCATGTTGAAGAAGAACTATGTCTTTGACCTTTGCATAAGAACATTTGATTTGCCAGGGGTATTCATAGATTTAGATTTACAAAAGAGCTAGAATGGGTTTCAAATGTTGAGGAAAGGTTTAGATTATGTTTCAAAGCAAAAGGTATTCGTTTGCTTGTTGTCTAGGCAATAAGGAAAGGGTACATTAAAGATTCTTGCAGAATGATACAATCTCTCCGAAATGTGTTTTTATCATAAAAGCTACACAAAAGTCAAAAGCCTCTCTATTCCATACTGTAAATTCCAAGGATTTTAGGTCAATTCATGAAACAGAGCAAACCTGACGTATTTGAAAGCATTGTTGGTGAATTACTAAAGTATTGATAAAGATATTCTTCAAGCCTTGTTGAAGCAACCCTTGAAATATTTATTGAAGCTTAGTAAAGTCCTACATTGAAGCTAAAACATAAATCTTGCAACACAAAATGTAGAGATGCAAAGGCTTACAACAGAAAAACAAAGGTTAGCCGCAACACATGGAGCTTTGAGACAAGATCTTGTTATGTCTCAATGTGAATTGGAGCAATTGCATGCACATGTTGTAGCTTTGGAGAATGATAAGGATCAACAAATTATAAGTATTTTTTTGGGACAAAATTGAAAATATGGAGGAAGACCACTAGGCTAGCGAATCTATCAATACAGACTTGCAACAAAGCTCATTTTGATGCACAAAGTCTTCAATTAGCTAGACAAAATTTAACTGTGCAAGTGCAATAGATAACCCAAGAATTGCAGTGAGCTCATGTAGAAGTTTAACATATTATTCTATGCATATATATTTATGGCTAAAGGTAGGAGATTCAACATGGAAGGGATTCATTGGAGTATGAAAAGGATGCAAGCAGTGAGCAAGCTAAGCAGATGTAGGGGATGGAGAAGAATATAGTCTTTTTGGAAAGAGAAGTGGAGAAAATTCATTTAAATATTGCAAATGTTGTTGACAAAAGAGGCTAAACCCTATGGTGGTACTTATAGTGGTCTTGATTTTCCCTACCCTCCTATTAGCCAAAATATATGAAGATAGCTACAAAATGCCTCAAATGCCTGTTGAAGCTATTACTCCTTATGCTATAGGAGGTGGTATTGGTTAGGGAGGATATAATGTGTCACCTGTTGTAGGTACAATGTGGAAAGGTCTAAAGCAAACAAACCAATAACAAACAAGTGGGATAAGAAAGTTATAATCATAACAATAGAGAAAGGAGTTAATGTATTATGGCTCATGAAAGGAATTTAGGAAGAGATGTTTCCGTGAACTCTGACAATGAAAAAAGACCCTAAATCACATATAGGGAAGGTGGTAAATGGAGTATTTACACACAATGCAGTACTCTAATTCAGTGAAGAACCTAAGGAGGATGACCTAGTACTTGGAACAATATTGTTAGACATAACAGTAATGCGTTCAAGCAACAAAAAGAGAGTCTTTCTCAGATTTGTGTGAAAATATTAGTCATGGAAACATGTGTGAGACTACTATATGATTGATGGTTCTAGTGGTACTAGAGATGAATTTCATAAAGAAATGCTATTTTAATATGAGATTCATTCCTTTCAGTGAAATGCAAAACTCAAGGACAACATCCCAATAGGGGGAGAAACAAGATAGGGGGAGCATAGTGACAAGAGGATCAACTCATGAGAAATTATTGCCATTGATGTCAAAGGGGGATATTATTGGATAAGGTTGTCATTGATGTTAATATGATGTCCAACATTGGTGAAGCAAACCCCATGTATAATATGTCCTAGCACTAGAATTGTTGATGCAAGCCCTAAAATTGAATGTTTGATTTATGATGCCCTAGATATATGAAGATGTATATGCTTATGATGAAACCCTAAGTGTGTCATGAATGCTAACATAGAATAAACTAATCAACCCAAGATCCCAAGGACATAGATGCATACTTATTAGCTTGATAGTAATATGAATTAATGAATAAATAATGTGCTAACGTCCAACAAATGAGTGCCATTAATCAATGAGACAACTATTTGAATACATATCCAAAGTCACAAAATTTTATGATGCAAGACATCTCCGGTCTATGTTTAGAAAGAAACAAACACACTAAAAGTTGTCCAATAAAATAGAATGAAAAAAAATATCATACTGCCCTACATTAGGTCAAGAAATGTCATAGTGTCCTACACCAGGTCGACTCAAACTAATTGTGTTGGCTCTCCTGAAAAAGTTGCGACTTTTCAAAATAATCACAAACAAGTATAAATACCAGTAGGAATCCCTCATTCTGCTTATCTCTCAAAAAATCACAGTGAAGGGCATTCATACATATGAAGTAGTGATCTAACTTGGTCACACAACAAGAAAAATAACTTCTAGCAGAGGTTATAACAGAGGTTTTTAGTGTTATAAAATTTGCAAAAAATGTCAAAACAAATCCGCTAAAACATATGTTTGTGGTAGCAGATGTTTTAGAGGAGATTATAACATGACTTCATCACAATTCAAAAAACATAGGGGACTGGAGGTTTTAATAGATGTTTTTTAGCGACGCGCTTCATGGAACATGTAGCACCGGTGCGCTACATATATAAAAGCACTAGGGTTACATACATAACTAAAAGCACCGAGGCATTGAATGCAAGGAACACTGATGCCTGAAATGTATAATGACAAAGTGCATTATATCAAAAAACGTTATGAGGATTTCTTTTAAGGAACAACACTGGGGCAGACAAAAAAATATTATAGACATGATGCTTTTATTTAAACTTGCAACACTGATGCGTATGATTTGTCTAAATTAACCATTGCGCTAAGGATATTAAAGAACCATCGCTGTTAATTTTAATAATGCACCAGGGTTGGAAATAATATCTTGTAGCATCAAGGTGTTAGTTCTATGAAAGCATTGGTTCTTTAAGAATTACAATGCATTGTGGCATTAATTGCAAACAATACTAGTGTTTGAAGAACTAAACGCCACGGTGCTGTCATTTTCCAAAAAGGCATCGATCATGCAAAAAATATGTCGTAACGATACTTTTATATAACATAACGCACTGGTGCATGTTTATGTTATGGGCGCACAAATTTGTTGTACGTTATTTTCTCCTTTTTGGAAACATCGGCTCGTGACAGTGCAATTATTATTATTTTTAAAATCTCTTATTCATCGAAAAATCATCATATATCTTATAGCAATATATTCATATGAATTAAAATTTGGTTTGTGCATTTGTATATGATGTTTGGATTAATTTGTTATATTATTAGATTTCACATTTTTTCATTATAATATTTATTCATCCATATATTTAATAAGTGGTGTAATGTTTCATAGTGACATTGGATAACACAATAGATAAATTAAAATGTATTTTAGTATATATCAATAAGATTCCCTTTGTCATGCAAAATGGGATTGTTATTGGTAACCACTTGTCATTTAATTGGGATGCTATGTCCATTACATTAAACAAAATGTCTGATTTTCATAGATAATTATTTCAAAAAATATAATAGGTTGCATTGATATCCAAATAGATCATCATTCTTTGTTGTAACTGTTGTTAGTGCTTGAGCTACTTCCATGACTTGGATTATTTGGATGAATGTTTTGTTGATTGCATCGATTTTTTTCATCTTCTTGATCTTGTTCCATCCGCATACATAAAAATAAAGTGTAACGAGTGTATCTACATTGGTGATAATAATGAAAATTGAAATAAATAATGTACATCGATGTAAATCAAATAACAATGTAGCATAGCAAGAAGTGACTCATAAATTGTACACATGGTTTCAAAACCAAGTCTCATGCCTTGTTGCAACAAGTATTCTGTTAGCATAGTTCCATACTTTGCTTTTTGCATGATTTTAAACCCCATTATAAATCATAGATTTAATATAAAGGAATTTTTTGTTCTATTAATTATAAACTCAGAGAAGTAAAAGAACATATATACTTACAAATTCAACAATTAATTTTTGATATGCCAACATATACTCACAACCCATATTTAACCTAATTTAAATCGATTCTTCTGATGACTCTTCTTTGTATGTTAGCAACTATTTGAAGACATTCAAGGATTTCTATTGTAAAACAACTTAAAATATACAAAAATGAAACCTTCAATTGTTATAAGGAAATATTAGCAATTACTCACAAACTTTGATATCAACCCTTTTCTTCCTTGTCGTCATGTTTTATGTGCTGAATGAGTTCCGTTTTGTTTTCTTTTCAGCAAGAAAATATTTGAAAATTAATATTTAATACTAAATTATTTTTTTATACATTTGAAGCACATTGTTGTTGAGATGGCTTCTCCTGTGATGCTATTATGTCCATTTATTTGACCATATCATTGTACACTTTTTTGGACATTCCTACTGGCATGTTTCACATATCAACTCCTTGATCCTTTGGGATTTTCATAATTTTCTTGAAAAAAGTAATAAACTATTTATATATTCATATATGAAAATTAAATATAATAAAATTGATATTAATATATGAATGGTTTGTAGTAATATATACATATAATTCTAGAAATCATTTTAATTAGGAATATTACCTTTTGAATAATTCTTTTTGTTGTTGCATGTTTTTTCTATTGCAAGTCTGACAAGTCTCATTGACTATTTATTTAGAAACCCTTCATGTAGTTTAGATATAATTTGGTTCTTGGAATCATTGGATTGATTTTTTATTGTAAGTGGAAAGTACATTTATACATTTTTTCCACTATATCCCTCATAGTTTTGTAAAATTGTTTCCCCCTTTTATTAACCTCCAGTAAGACTCCAGATGAGTTAAATAACAATTCATCGCCATTTACATGTTCTATAATTTTTCTTTTCTTAGAATGACATCGACCTTTTCCTTCGTTGTTACTCCTTGTAGAAAATTAAAAATATATGAATTAATAGATTGTTTGAAACATGTTATCTAATATTCTTAAGTATATTAATGAAATTTCGAAAAAAAGAACTCATATTGCATAATACATTTTCATTCACCTCATTCATCCTTCTGCAATTTTTCTATTAGGATTTTACGCTCTTTTGCACTTAGATTAGAAATAATCTTATCGATCTTCTTCATTTTGTGGCTCTGCATGACAAACACTAAACAATACATACTAGTTAAGGTTACATATAGTTCAAACATATTAATTTTGTAAATAATTTAAAAGAACTTGCTATTGAGAAATGACAACAAGAAATTCCAGTTTAATTTGTCCTTGAATTAAACTATGAATTAAAATCGAATTCTATTCTCATAGCAACTTGTGAATAAATTAATTATCTTAGGAATTTCATGTTGGAAAAGTCTTTCTGTAGTTATGTATATGTTCTCTCTAAATTTTAGGGGTCCAAGATGAGTTTATTTGAGTTGTAATTATATAATATAATTTAATTGAGTTATAGACAGTTAAACTAGTTCTGATTGTTTGTGGAACTAGTAGAGGTCTAGTAGTGAGTTGTTGCACTAGTGGATCTTCAGTGCTACTCCATCTAACTGAAGATTCCCTCATCAGAAGCTCATGCATGTTAGTTCAGAGAAAGACCCAGTTGAGACTAAAGTGTAGGGACAATGTACTATCAGTTGTAGAATGATCCGAGTTGTACAGATCATGCATGCAATCATAAGAGGACCTAGATTTGGATTGCGAAGTTATGGAAGAAGTAATTTCCAATTAAATATGGACAATTCCTCTTCGGAATTGCACAAGGAAATAGGGGCTCAATAGGAAACAAAAATTGGCTAAGTGTTGGCCAGTGTGGGTTTGTGAGGTAGAGAGTTGATCATACTTGTGTGGAATTGTTCTTGTGAGAACAAGCTTTGTATTATCACTCAGATTTCTGATTAATGTGATAGATAGTCAGGGTTTTGAGCAATGGGTTTCCCCAGAGAAACAATTGTGTTATGTGTCTTTGATTATATTCCTCTTGTCGATTATTGTTTTCATCGATCTATTGATTTCCGCTGTGTAAAGAGTAGAGTAGATTCTTATCTTGTGTTTTAGTACATTACATGAGCTGTGAATGTACAGGAAAATCTACATGGTAACATAGCTGAAGGAAGTATACTAGAGGAGATTTCAAAGTTTTGATTTTTGGGTTGCAGGTGAAATTAGAATTTGCAATACATACTTCAAGAGTGGCAGATGGGGTTCTACGGTTTGCGGCTCGAGTATGTCTTAGACGGAAACTCAAATTATATAGCATGGAAGGACAAAATGGAGGTCGTGTTAGAGGATAATGGCTTGAACAAATTTGTTGATCAAGACATTCCTAAGCCAACAACATCGGATGCACAAAAAATGGCTGAATGGAAGAAGTGTGTGGCAAAGGCGAGGCAGATAATCCTTGAGGGAGTTGGAGACCACATTGTCTCGAGTATCCATAGGAAGGAAATTTTGTATGTTATGTGGAAAGGATTGACAAACCTATTCTAGAAAAATAGTGACCATAAGAAGTTGGCACTGAAGGACAAAATTTGAAAAATAAATATGGAGAAAGGAAAGACCATTCCAAAAGAATTGACCAAGTTCACTCACTGTTGTGATGAGTTTGGAAGTGTTGGAATAACCATTGTCGAGGATGATATGGTGAGATTAGCTCTCTTAGGCCTTCCCAAGAGTTGGAATAACTGTTAGGACTCTATCAATGGGAGGGAGAAGCTGCTAGATTAGGAACCACTGTGGTCAAATTTGATGTAGGAGGAGATCAGAAGGAACACTAGAGATGGTTCCTCATCAAAGACTAATGATGAGGAAAATTGTGCCTTAGCGAGTAAGGCAAGGAAAGGGAAAGGGAAGGCGTCCCATTCCAAATCTGATTCTTGTCATGGAGGAAAGAAGAAAGACATGATGAAAGTTAAGTGCTTTCACTGTGACAAGCTAGGCCATTTTGCTACAAATTGTCCACTCAAGAAGTCCTAAGGAGGAGCGACGGATGAGCTTTGACCTCTCAATTCGAATTGGAATTTACTCTTATTGCATGCATGGTGTGATCAATGATGTGTAGTGTATGGTACCTTGACAGTGGAACTTCATTCCACATGACTAGTGACAAGGAGTTGTTCAGTGACCTGGAGGAGAAGGATCTCCATATGCATATTGAGATGGGTGACGACGGGAGATATAGTGCTACTGGATTGGGCATGATTACTTTTCAGAGGGAGTAGGGTTCTCTCACCTTGAGGGATGTTTTGTATGTGCATGGGTTCAAGAAGAACTTAGTATCAGTCGTCATGCTTGAGGATAGAGGCTATGATGTGGTCTTATCGAAAGGAAAGGCGTTCCTTCGACACATAGCCACGGGTCAAATAAAGAAGATAGGGATTTGAGTTAAGAATATATATAAGATGGAGGTAGAGGATTGTTCTGCTTTGAGCACAAAAGCAGAGAAGGTGCAAAGCTGAGACATTGTAGAGTTGTCGCACATGAAATTGGGTCACGTGCATTATGGGTCTTTGAAAACCATGCAGAAGATCTCTACTGGTCTTCCCAAAGGTACACTAGAGCAAGTTGATGCATGCAAGGGGTGTACTTTGGGAAAATACACCAAGGCTTCATTTCATGACAGAGACAGGTGAACAGAGGTGATTCTAGAGTGAGTCCATTAAGATGTGTGTGGACCATTATCGACGACATCCATGACCAAACACAGGTATTATGTTATATTTGTTAATGAATATTCTCGTAAATGCTGGATATTTTTCATGAAGAAGAAGGATCAAACTTTCACAATGTTTTGTGAATTTAAAGCATTGGTCAATAAAGAGTTTGGAAAGAAGGTTAAATATCTAAGGAGTGATAACGATGGTGAGTATGTCTCAAATGATTTTAATAACTTCTGTGCAATAGAAGGGATTTAACGGGAGTTGACCACACTCCATAACCCACTGCATAATGGGGTGGTTGAGAGGAAGAACATAAGCATTGTAGGGGAAGCATGGGTGATGTTGCATGATCAGGGCCTACCACTACACTTGTGGGGGGGCATGAAACACAACAGTTTATTTTCAGAACCGTAGCCCACATTAGATCCTTGGGATGAAGATACTAGAGGAGGCTTATTTCGGCAAGAGGCTAGATGTTGGTCACTTTAGGATTTTTGGGTCATGGATATATTTCCATGTGACCAAAGATGCATGGAAGAAGCTTGAGCCAACAACAAAGTTTTGGATATTTGTGGGGTACACTGATACACCTCACAACTATTATGTGTACTTACTGACTAATTGGATGACAATGGTTCACAGGGATGTCAGATTCGATGAGGAGAAGGCCATGCAAGTTTTCCTTGAGAGGAAGCTTGAGATACATGTGGTTGAGGAGCTTTTAGCTCCTAAGGTTGAGAAGCCTAAAATTTATGTGGAGCAACCACATGCAAAGTATTTGAGAGTGGAGGAAACCACTCATACAAAGACTTCCATAGATGGGAGAAAGTGCACCAGAGAGGCTGATAGGCTATTGCATGATGCACGGGAGAATGTGGGAGCAGCCACATATCAAAAAAGACAGAGGAGGTCATCTGATAGGTACATTAGATACATGGATCTTATGAGCAAATGTGTTAAGACAAAGCCATATTCCTTTGAGGAGGCAATGCATAAACTGGTTGGGTTGATGCCATGGTGGAGGAGTATGACTCCATAGTTTGTAATAGTGTTTGGGATGTGGTCCTGAGACCAGAGGACAAGTTAGTGGTGAGCTCTCGATGGATTTACAAGGTAAAGAAAGTTGTAGATGGTAGTGTGGAGAAGCATAAGGCTAGGTTTGTGGCTCGTGGCTTTTCACAGGTAGAGGGATTGACTACGATGAGACCTTTGCTCCAATTATAAGGTACTCATCGATTAGATCTATATTGGCACTATCAAAGTAGATGGGTTGGAAGATACATTAGATGGATGTAAAGAAACCTTCCTTAATGGAATGATTGAGGAAGAGGTGTACATAGAGCATCTTGAAGGTTTTGATACCTTCGATCGTGAGTCACATGTGTGCCAACTCAACGGGGTGTTGTATGGGCTAAAGAAAGCACCCCGTGTTTGGTACACCAGGATCGATAGCTACTTCACCGAGCTGGGCTTCACCAAGAGTGAAGCAGATGCGAATTTGTACCACATAGTGGTGAAAGGTAAATTGTTGATCATTGTGTTATATGTCAAAGATTTGATTTTTATAAGTGATGATCAGCAAATCAAGTCTTGCAAGGAGGACCTTGCAAGAGAGTTTGATATGAAGGACATGGGGCTCATGCATTACTTTCTGGGCATGGAAGTATGGCAGGGTGATGGGGAATTGTTTGTGCCTAAGGGAAAGTATGCCAATGAGATACTTAGTAGATTCCACATGGAGAGTAGTAAACCCATGGAGATTCCTCTAGTAGGTAATTGGAGGAAGGAGGATGCTACTTCAAGGGAAGTAGTGGAAGCTACTGTTTATAGGAAGCTTGTGGGTTCATTCATGTATTTGGTGAACACATGACCATATATTTGCTATGCAGTTAACCAACTTAGTCAAGTGATGGTTAGGCCTACCAAGCTATATTGGAAGGTGACAAAGCATGTGTTGAGATAACTCAAGGGAACTACTCAGTATGGATTTTGGTACATACAGATAGAGGGAGTGAAGCTTCAAGGATTCACCACTGCAAATTGGGCAGGGAGTCCATTCGACAAGAAGAGCACATCAGTAGGGATCTTCAATATTGGGTTAGTGGCAGTTTCTTGGTACACCAAGAAATAAATATCGATTTCACTCAGTTCAGCAGAGGCATAGTACATGGACGCAAGTCAAGCAACATGTGAGGCCATCTAGATGAGGAAGATTTTGATTGGTTTGTTTGGTTAGAAAATGGATCCAACTGTGATTTACTGTGATAATTAGGTTGTATCAAACTCTCTGAAAATCCATCTTTTCATTATCGGTCCAAGCATATTGATATTTGATATCATCATCTTTGAGATTGTGTATTGAGGTAGATTATGTTGTTAGAGTACATTCCGACATGGGAGAAATATGCTGACATTTTGACAGTGGCATTGTTAAGATGTAAATTCGAGTTTCACAGAGACAGGATCAGGGTAGATGATAATCCATTTCTTGTTGAGAGGGAGTTTTGAGAAATGGAAACAAGAAACTCCAGTTTAATTTTTCCTTGAATTAAACTGTGAATTAAAATTGAATTCTATCCTCATAACAACTTATAAATAGTTAATTAAATTTAATTGACTTAATTAGCTTAGGAATTTTGAGTTGGAAGTCTTTCTATAGTCATGTATATGTTCTCCCTAAATTTTAGGGGTCCAGGATGAGTTGATTTGAGTTGTAATTAGATAACTCTATTTGAGTGGCTATAAACAGCTAAAGTAGTTCTAACTGTTTGTGGAACTAGTAAAGGTCTAGTAGTTAGTTGGTGCACTGGTGCATCCTCAGTGCTATTCCATGTAACTAAAGATTCCCTCATGAGAAATTCATGCATGTTAGTTCAAAGAAAGACCTAGTTGAGACTAGAGTGTAGGGACAATGTACTATCAGTTGTAGAATTATCTAAGTTTTACAGATCATGCATGTAATCATAAGAGGACCTAGATTTGTATTGTGCAGTTATAGAAGAAGGAATTCCCAATTAAATATGGGATATTCCTTTCAGGAATTTCACAAGGAAATAGGGGCTCAACGGACAACAAAAATTGGCTAAGTGTTGGTCAGTGTGGGCTTGTGAGGAAAATATCAGATCATACTTGTGTGGAATTGTTCTTGTGAGGACAAACTTTGTAATATCACTCATATTTTTGATTAATGTAATAGATAGTCGGGGTTTTGAGTAGTGAATTTCCCCAGAGAAACAATTGTGTTATGTGTCTTTGATTATATTCCTCTTGTCGATTATTGTTTTCATTGATCTGTTGGTTTCCACTATTTAAAGAGTAGAGTAGAATTTTTTTCTTGTGTTTTAGTACATTACATGCGTTGTGAATCTATAGGAAAATATACACTTGTCTTCTCTACTTTTTTTGATGTGCTATCATTGTGTCGATCCTTATTTTTTTTACTTGAAAACTTCTCAGACAATTTTTATCAATATAAACCCTGTACCATTCAATACAGAAGCCATTAAACATATTTTATACATAAATCAAATAATTTTACGCCAAAAAAGAGCTCTAGTAACCTGTGCATTTATTAAATGAACACCCTGGTGCATTTAAGCCATTAAATGCACTAGGCATTTAATTGTTCAACACTGACAACAAAAATTGATTTTTTAAAATAATTTTAAATTATGACAACACGATTTGTAACGATAAAAGGATCGTAATGACTTAACGATGCTATTTGGAAGAGGTGCATCGGTGCATTATATTACACTGGGAGATCTGATAAACAAGCTAGACAAAGCCAACAAGGTCTTAATACACCACTATGCATGATTACATAGGGTGCACTAGTGTGTTATATTACATAAATGCACCATGAAACATATGTCATTTTTTAAGAAAACAGATAGGGCCGATAGGGTTTAGATCTAATTCAATAAGTGACCCCCCTAATTTACATCTCAAATGCCCGATATATAGTAAGTACACAAACCCATTAAATATAAAATGCCTAAAATGAAAAGCCCTAATTGTAAAGTGGTAGAGGGAGTTAAACCCTAAGGTGAAATTTTTTAGTCACATAAGCAAGAAGAAGCAAAGTTTTAAGGTAAGTATAGAAATTTTTTGTTTTTGTTTTCTAAATTTAAATTACATCTAAATAGAAATAGAGATTGTAAAAAAATTTACTAGTAATAATCAATAGTATTTTTTTATTTTTATTTATATAGGATTTAATTTGTTTTTTTTTTTTTGTTTTGTTTTTGTTTTGTTTTTTTTTTTTTTTTGTTTTGTTTTTTTGTTTTTTTTTATTTGAATAAATCTAACAGAAATGGCCAAAAATTTCAACAGTAGATTTAATTTAATTTATATATATATATATATATATTATATAATATTATATATATATATATATATATTATATATATATTATAATATATAATGTTGATTTAATTTTATTTATTTATTTATTTATTTTTTATGCAGGGTTTTGAGTGAATCACCATACCTTTAAAATTATGTTATTTCTACGGTTCCAAAATATTTTTCTACTCCACAATGCTCCTGGTATGTATCTTTTGCAAATGATCTCTCTTTAACAGAAATTGTAAATTTTTTTATTAGTAAAATCAATAATAAATTTACAATTTTTACTATGTAAGGATTTGAGTGAATCACCATACCTTTAAGCTTCTAATCTTCTGAATAGTTCTGTTGTTCCAAACTATTCTACTATGGCACAGGGCTCCTAGTATTTCTCTCTTGCAAATCACTAAAAGGAAACATTGGCCAAGATAATAAACTAGAGGAGGTTGGTACCTCTTGTTTTTTCAAAGAAGTTGATGTCCCATGGATTTTAAAGAAAGTTGATCTTTCTTTGGAAAATGAAGTTATAATGAGTGTGAGGGTGCATTCTTTATATGGGTCTTCACTACGATGTTGCTTCACTATGGAAGACTGTTTTTTGGGGTTGAAATCGCATGGCCATTTGAACCTTCTAAGAGTACGTCTGTAAAAAACGTGCTTTTATTATTATTATTATTATTATGCAACGAGATATTTCATAATCAATTTTTTTATAGTGTACTATTTACTGTGCACTGTCATTATCCTCTACTCGTGCGTGGGTGTGTGAACCATGACTCCCCCCAAGACCTACGTTGTGCCATTTCTAAAGTATCTGCATTTGTACTTTGGATCACATCAAAGGAGATTCATATGGCTACCATTCCACAGTGTTGTCAAGAGATAGCTGATATTGTTAGTATGTTTGAGAAGGAACTACTAACGAGTTTCATGAAATTGTAGGTTCATATTTTAATTCACCTAGTATATGAGGTTGAATTAGTTGGGGTGGTTTCTTGTCATTGAATGTTCTTCTTAGAGAGGTGCATGAAGAAATTGAAAGGTTTTGTTAGACAGAGGGAAAAACCTAAGGGGTCTAAGGCAGAGGGGTATATATCGTATGCGTCTTTCTATTATGCCAATGAGTACATCAAGAAGATTGATAACACACTAGGTGAAATGATTTGGGATGATGAAAGGGATGAATAAAAAGATAAGAGGAGCATCTCAAAACGAATGGAAAGAGGCACATGATAAAGAGTAAGTGGCTCATTTGTCAAATTTCTAGAGGCAAGGGAATGGGTTTGGCTTGTCTATATTATGTAATTTCTAAGTCATTTTCATGGTTGGACCCTTGGGATTGCTTGGCACATCATTGTACATTTTATCTCTGCATTTTTGGCAAAGGAAGACCAGGGTTTGGCAGCACTTTTGGGATCCATGTGGCTCTGTGTTTTGATGGTGTGTTTTTCTCTCTATGTAATTGTAAGTTCATTGATGTTTATGTGTATCATTTTCCCTTCTCTTTTCTTCTGAAATTAAGCAAATGAGTGATGTAAGGTAGGAATCCATTGGACTCTATGCTCTGCCTTGAATTTTGTTTAATTTTACTGTTTTTCATCTGTTTGAGGAGGACTCTTGAGACTCTCTTTCCCTCCTTGGCTCCTCACCAGTCTGATCCATCCATTCATTCAATCTAAAGCATCAAAACGATTGCCTACCTTGCCCCAACCAGAACTCTGCAAACATTTGGCCTCATCCCCGGACCCAAAATTTGCCTTTCCCTTTCTTCCAACAAAATATCCCAATAATAAAATCAAAGCCTTGCACTACATACCTAGCCTAAGATCAGTTGTTAAATTAGTCATCTCAAGCCTCATCGATTATCCTTTGTTGAGATTGACCCGAAGAGAACCCTCTCCTGTCCTCGTAGGGCTAGCTACGAGGCTGAGCGTGGTTTGATGTGGACCTAGAAGCTTACTTTTCAGCCTGAGGTAAATCTAGTCTCTAACACAACCAAAATGTGACAAAATATTTGTTTCAAGAAACTGAACTATTACCGAGTCTGTGGCTTACGGAGTGGGGATTGCTTCAATCCACTTTGTGAAATAATCTGTCACTGTCAAAATCCACTTGTGTTGAGCTGAAGATGTGGGATGGATCCTACCAATAAAATCTAGGCCGCATTGCTGAAAAGGTGCACTAACTTCGACTGGCTTGAGAGGTAGAGGCTGCAACTTTCTTCTTCCCTGAAAAATCTGGCATTCATGACAACTTGTGAAAGTTTTGTAAACACCAACAAACAAGGTAGGCCAGTAGTAACCTGCTCTCAAAATTTTGTTAGTTGTCGTCTTCCAAAATAAGTGACCTCCACAGTCTCCCTTATGAAAATCACTCATGACCTATTGGTCTTCATCTTCTGTTAAGCAATTCAGCAAAATGCCTCCGGGATCCTTCCAATAAAGTGCATTATTCAGAATGCAAAATATAGCAGCCTTAAGTTTTAGAGTTCTACCTTTATTTTTATCCATCCCTAGTGGTGGTGAAAGATGCTGAAGCACATACACAATATCTGAATACCAAGGAGATTGGAGAAAAATTTTAGATACCTGAATCAACGAACTATCTTCTTCTTCTTCAGACATGGCTGCAATAAGATTTATATCCAATGCATGTAGATTGGACTCCGCCATTAACTTTGCTAGAACCTACCCCTTGATTAGCTTTGTTGGCTTTATCTCCAAGTCATATTCTAGCAATGCTGCCAATCATTTTCCCCGCCTTCCTTCTGGATCTGTTTGTACCAAAACATCTTTAACCGCTGCGTTAGGGACGTAAGCAAGGATATGAGAGTGCATAATATATACCCAGAGATGTTTCAAAGCTTTAACTAAGGCAACAGCTTGCTTCTCAATGATGTTGTATTTCAAGGCTACATCCCTAATTGTCCTACTGAAAAAGGAAATTGTTTTTTCTATCTAATCTTTTTTATACATTAGAACTGCTACCATAGTATGTTCAGAAGCAAATGAAAATAATATGAAATCTTGTGAATAATCTGGACTGATCAAAATTGGGGCTGAAGAAAGAGCCAACTTTACTAGGTTAAAAGACTTCATTGCGTCCTCAGTCCACTTAACCACACTATCCTTCTTCAACATATTAGTAATTTCCCTCAAGTGTTCAGCTAGATTAGGCAAAAACCGATGCAAGAAATTCATCTTACCATTAAACGCTTGGATCTCTTTCTTATTACAAGGAAAATCTATCTTCTGTATAGCTTCCACCCTTGTAGGATCGATGCAGATTCTTTCCTTTGATATTATGTGACCGAGAAACCTCCCTTCATCCATAACAAATAGGCTCTTTTTGGGATTGAGTGATATTCCATATTCTCTGCAACGCTGAAAAACAATTTTTAGATGGTAAAGATGCTCTTTATTCGAATTTGAAAAGCTAGTCAAATCATCAAGATATACTACTAAAAACACATCTTTTTCATTTGCGAAGGCAATGTCCATGGCACACTGAAATGTTGCTCCAGCATTCTTTAAACCAAACAACATCTTGGCATAGTGGAATGTTCCCCAAGGAGTGGTGAATGTTGTCTTGTCCCTGTCATCTTCATGTACCAAAATTTGATTGTATCCTGAATATCCATCGAGCAACGACATACGAGATGCTCCAACTACTCTCTGGAGAATGTGATCCATTTTCGGTAGTGGGTAGTTATCTTTTAATGACACTTTATTCAAATTTATGAAATCTATGCCCAATTTGATCTCACCTGTCTTTTTCCTCACAGGAACCAGATTGGAGATCCAATCTGAAAATCTGATCGGAACAATTATACCAGCCTTGTACAATTGATTTACCTCTTTTTCTATTGACGGTAGTGACTTTGGATTTATCCTTCTTAGCTTTTGGTGGAATGGCTTCTGATTTGGCTTAATAGGAATTATATGTTGAATTATACTTTTGTCATACTCCTTTAAGTCTGTATAGTCCCAAGAAAATACATCAGAAAATGAAGACAATGAACTAATGTATTTAGCTTTACCTGAGGAGATAATGCCTTTGACAACTTCACCATCTTTGGATTCTCGGTTGTTATAATATTTACATCTTCAACACCCTTCTTGGTCGGCACTAAGCTTGGCTTTCGAGCTACATCATCTTGATCAAATAGTTCCTCTAAAGGTATACGACTTTTAGGGATGACATTATCTTTCAACTGTAAGACTTCCATCTGATTTACCTCTATTTCTGGTTCATCATCATCTTGGTCACCATCCATAGAGGTGTCTTTATACTTTCCTTCATTTTGCAGAAAATCATCAATTTCTTTGTCATCCAGAAACACTTGCCAATATCTCAGATTATCAAGAACTGATAGGTGATGCTTCACATGAATTTCAAACTTATTGTTTGAATTCATTGGGATCTTCAAATTACTTGTAGCTGTAGCAAGAGAATTTACAATGACATTTTGTGTACGAGGGACACGTGTCAAGGTATAATTTGGAAACAACCTCAAAATATCTAAAATTGCATTACGGTAAGCCCT
Source organism: Pinus taeda (assembly GCA_000404065.3). Taxonomy (NCBI): domain Eukaryota; kingdom Viridiplantae; phylum Streptophyta; class Pinopsida; order Pinales; family Pinaceae; genus Pinus; species Pinus taeda. The sequence goes on along the minus strand of APFE030074093.1, from coordinate 34,301 downwards.
CATTCACGGATGTTTGGCTTGTTATTCACCCTTAACTTGTTTGATTACTAATTATGAGTCTCCATAAACTTAAATTCTCTTTGCATTCAACTTCTTGAGTATCTTCAACCCTGCAATCAGTGCCTCATACTCGGCTTCGTTGTTAGATCAATCAAAAGCTAGTTTATATGAACAAATTCTTACATTGCTTGGGACTTTATTTGGTAGGAAAACAGGGTTGTGTATCCAAATCCCAATACCTGCACCATATTTACCTACTGCTCCGTCGAATCCATACTCCATAAACTGGCTTCTTCCTCCAAGTCTTGGAACTCTCTCCGCTCTTCTACCTTTGGCTGTTGTCCATCAATTTTATGTTGTTGTCGAAACATAGACTGCTTAGCGGTAATTGCAAGCTTTTGCCTCTCTTGATCAAGTACTACCCTGAAATTTTCTATTCCATTTCAATTAACTGGCTATTTATATCATTAAAACCACTATTTGAATAAAGAACAAAAGATTCTAAATATGTATGTATAGAGTTAATTGGATGATTCAAAGGTTTCTCCTTGCTTGTGATCATATAATTCATCTTCTTCTCCCAATATAATTTTCTCAGTTGACAAAATACGGGAATAGTGGCATAGGAGAAGTCTAATTGCAATGTCCCTTTCAGTTTTGCACCCCACGACCTAGATAAAAGCATGCCAAATCTAGGTGGAATGTCCGCCACAACTACATCCATGAGAAGATTCTTTGCTGGAATCTGATCTAAAGTCACAACCAAATCCTTGATAAGACCAATACATCTGACCCTACCGGAATCAAAAGAATAAAGATCATGATATTTACGAGTGATGTTGAGATCTAGTTTTTCCATAATTGCCTTTGGCATCAGATTGTGGGATGCTCCTGAATCAAACATGGCATTGTGCAAGACATACTCATGCAATATAAGGCTGATCTAAAACAAGGCTACTTCACTATCTTCATATTGGCCTTCTAATGCAGGACCAAAAATAAGCTCGGGTTGGTCATCTTCCACATTAACCATATCAGTCAGGGGATCTACATTCAAAATCTTTAACACTTGACTCTTATAACTACTATTCTTTATTAATTCTGTCAGAGGTATCGACACTTTTAACTTAGCAATCTCATTCTCTAAGCTAAAGGCTGTAATTTTATCTACCTCTTTGACCGGAGAATCCTTCTTTTCAGGCTTTTCCTTTGCTGTACTTGGCTAATTTGTCTTCTCATTTGCAGATTGTACTTTGCTGGAAGTAGGATCTATTGGCTCCTTTCCTTTTTTTTGAACATTTGAAGAATCATTTTTAGGCTGTGCTTCTTCCTTTCGCTTTTGGACCGGATTGATTGGTACATCCCTACTCCTGAGTGAATACTATCTTTGCTACGTTGTCAGTGCATTCATATATCCCCTCTGGTATTCATCTGATTCTTCTTCCAAAACTGTTTCATTGGCTAGTATAAAATCCTTATATTTCTGTACAACCGGGATCTCTGAATATTCCTCATCCTCTGTGATATAGATAGGAAAACCACTTGCTGTAAAAAAGTGATTTTCCTCTCCTATTGGATCTTCATCATCCTTTGACTCTGGGCCATGCACATAATTTTGCTGTAGAGGTGTTTTGACTTGCTGTTGTGTTGATTGATCTTGTGCTCTTCGCTCCCGCTGTTTGATACTGAACTGTGGTTGCTGCTAACCACAGAAATTTGGATTTCTGGTTGGTGCCTTAGACTTATCTGCAAGTGTCAATCTATCAAACATTTTCTTAATTTTACGAAGAAAATGATCAGTCTTTACATTTGAGGAAGAAGCCTCTTCCTTTATGGTCACTTTTTTCTTAGTCTTCATCCTAGCTCTTTTAGCTAGCAGATTTGCCTCCACACTCACGGCATTTTTTTGCATATCCTCCAATGTAGCAGGATCTCATTCTCTCAATTGGTATGCCATGGTGGGATCAAAACCATCGAGGAATTTTATCAAAGCTAGCCTCATTAGCAGCTTGATATTAGCTGAACACTTTCACCAGTATTCCTCTTTATATTTTCATACTCGGAAAGAATTTGGATTGGATTTTTCTTTACCTCTCAATAATCCAGGAATTGTCTGTGGAGAATGGAAATGTATTGATAGTCCATGCGGGTAGTTCTCTAAACCACTTTCGAACCTCGCCTCCAAAACTTTGCATAAATAATCGCATGGTCACATTCTCTTCATATATCTCATGAAGATCAAAGAAGTAGTTCATCCTGTCAACATGTTGTTGCACTGTGATACCTTGAGTAGCATCAAACAACAATATCTTACTTTGGTAATCAACAAGCATAGCATCCAAGTTCTGTGGCAAAATGAGAGGTGCATATATAGCAGCCATTACTCGAGGTGGATTGGAAATTGGCCTTGGGGAAACAGGAGGATTTATAGCAATAAGGGTAGTCGATGTGATGGGTGATTGAGGGGTTGAAGGAGGAGTAGAGGTGACAGATCTTTGATCAGATATGCTAGGTTGAACGGGAAGAGTAGGGATAAACTAAGGTTGAGAATGAACCTCAGAACTAGTTGAGAAAGCAGATGGACCAAGAGTAGGAGATGTTGATTCTAGAAGCTCAGGGATATTGGTAGCTACAATGATGATTGAAGGGAGTTTAAGATATAATCATCAATTGATCTATTCGCTCTTTCGATTTCAAGCTCTTCAACAAATTGCAGATTTAAAATATTATCACCAATCGCAGATTCAAATTTGGTTTCAAACAAAGAAAGATCAAAATGCTCATCAAAAGGGAGATCTTCAAGATATTGAAACTTGACTGGGCATGAATGAGATCTAATTAGGATTTTCAAACACGAGAGGAGGGTCAGGATCAGGATTGGCCTTGGTGTATCTTCTTAAAGCCAATGTGTTTGATTTTTCCCCAAAATTCAAATGGACATTACAAATTTTTTCAGCCTAATGAATTCTAAACCTATCATCCAAAGTCTAGAATTTTGTTTTTTAAAGTACTGGGGTAATATATTTTAGTTCTTTCCCTAGTATGGTCGCCACTATGTTAGTGCCTTGATCTACCTCAGGCTGAAGGAAGGCATGTCTAGGGTAACATCAAGCCATGCTTAACCTGGTAGCTAGCCCTACCAGGTCGGGAGAGGACTCTCTCCTTGTCAATCTCAATTAGGATATTGGAAACTAGGGCTTGAGATGACTGAATTTAATGTAGATTTTAGTCTAGGTATAGTAGCTCAGGGTTTCTGATTTGATTTTTAGGTTTTGGCTGCTGGATCAACTGGAGAAGGCAAATTGGGTCCGGGAAATCAACTCAGGGATACAGTCATGTCCTGTGGGGCAAGGTAGACAAGGGTTTATGTACTAGCAATGTATTAATATGGTATTTTAAGACAGCTGAGGAGTTGAGGAGGCATAAAGAAACCATGAATCCTATTCAAACAGTTGAAAACATTGAAAACCAAATGCATTCCCAAGACAAAGCACTGTAAATTAGTGTATTTTGTCTATTCACCTTGATTCATTTAGTTTAGAAGAGAGAGAGAGATGTGGATACATATAAAACATCAGAAAAAACTCATTACAAAGAAGAAACAATACATAAACTCACTTTCACAAGAATCCCACAAAATAGTTGTGAAACTTGGTTTTATTCCTTGCTAAACTGCTGATACAAATGTTCAATGAGTGTCAACACTTCTGCCAAAGTCCAACCTTTACAAATGACTAATAAATTACATAATATAGGCAAGGAAACCACTCATGCTAGCTATCAGGGTTGAATCCATGAGAAGAGGGGTGGTTTCAATCATATCTAAACTAAGAACAAGAATATAAGCAATGGAACAACTTGCCTCTAAAAGCAAGGAAACCAATTCATTATAGCTCAAAACCACTTGCAACTTGATGTATCTACCCTATGAAGTGATTTTCATCCATATTTACATCGAATTCATCATTTACCATGCTTACATTTACCAAGAAATGAGGAAAAAATGATCTCCCAAGAAAACTAGGAAAAATATGGAAAATCAGGGAAAATTGGCAAAATCAATTTAATGCGCAGCGCTTTTTCTAGGCCAATTTTGGAAGCCTTCCCATAGTCCAAATCAGGTGCAGGATATCTTGTTGGAAATATTGTCAAGTCTAATTTCTGGAACAACTTAAATTTCGGAATTTGGAGTTCAATTTCCCCTCCAAAAATTGATTCTCCTAAGACTGCTTCCTGTGTGGCAAAAAAGTGGTAGAGAGGGCACTTTTTGGGTTTTTTTGCCCTTTTTGAGACCTAGAACTTGTCCAAAATTCCTCACTATTTCTGAGCTTACTTATTTTTCCATGCTGATTCCAAAAATATCATCCGTTTTACAAATGGATGCCCCAAACAAAAGCACAGTGCCATTGATTGGAAAAACCTGTTTTTCCAATTCAAAAATTCAAAAATGACAAAATTTTCTTCAAATTTCTTGAAATTTGGCATGAATGATCCTTGTTAGGTGCTTTGATGGCCAATGATGCTTCGGCCAAGATCTTGAGTTTATCTTTCTCTCTTTTGCTCCTCAAAGCTCTTTTTAGCTTGGCTTTTAGACTCTTTACCCTTGTTTTGCAAATCTTGTTCTGAGTTAGGTAGTGATAGGCCATATGGCGCAACATTCTCTTCTCTTTGTTGGATTTCTTAAGCAACTTCTCAAGGTGAATGTTGACCCTTTGCACCCATGTCTCTTGGTCATTCTCAATTTCTTTCTCAAGGGAGGTCATCTTGATCTTTCTTCTTTGCCTCTTGCCTATGTTCCCTAATCATCTGCAACTCCATAATAGTTTGCTTATCTGCCAACTATTTGTTTTCCTGATCAAGAAAGTTGATGATCCATTTGGCCCTCTCATGGTTCATTGATAAAGATTGTATTTCAGCTTCCTTTTCTTTGATAATCATGTCCTTGGTTTTTGAGCTTTGAGAGCCCAAATCAGTGACATCCTCCTCAATCAGAATAAACTCTCTGTCTTTCCCTTCAAGAGGGCTCTTTTCATGCATATTTTTCTTTCCTTTATCTCTGCCCTTTGATTGCTGGCAAACCTATATAGTTGGAGAAGAAGGCAAAGCCCCTTTCACCACTGGTGAAGATAGCATTTGCCTGTGGTCTGGTGAAGAAAACGAGACCCTTCCACCCTTGGTGGAGATAGTACTCGCCTAGCAGTATCAAAAAGCCTCCTTGTGCCTCTCTCATAGGTGACAAACACTGGCACACCTGTAGTCTCGGTCTCATAAACACCTCGCTGTCCTGATGGCCCTTCTTCCTCCTAAGACACTGATGGAATCAACTGAGGGCCTTTGAAAATCTCATGGCAATAAAGGTATCCCATGGCATGTTCAACAAGCTTAGCTGATGAAAGACAATAATTTTGATCAGTGAGAAGTGGTGAATACTGTTGAGTTGTTGATGAAAAGGTTTCCTTTTCTTATAGTGAGCCATCTTCTCAATATTCCTGTATATAAAGTAAGGGAGGTTCATCATCCTTACTCTTGTGAAGTGCATCAACAACCTGATATGATATGCATATAGGTGGGAAAACCTTCCTTCACAGGTGAAATATTTGGTGATGAGTTTCATGAGAGGAGCATAAATGTTCTGCAAGTGTTTGAAAGGAAAAACCCTGCTGATTTGACTGTGATATCCAACCTTAATGTAAGGCTTATAATGTTCTCTGCCCACATACTGCTCCTTATTCCACTGCTCACCTACATTAGGGATGCTTGTTGCTACTGAAATGGTGGCAGGTGTCAAGTTGAAAAAGACACCAACAAGGTTCACCTGGCCATTATGGAGATGGATAACAAACAACTTAGCAAGCTCATGATGAAATTTTACCCTCTCTACCATTTCACAAAACTGATAACAAGGCTGGTGTTTAAAGCTAGCTACAACAAGAGGGCAAGCAAGCAATTATATAAGAGTGGTGGGCTCCTCTCGGATGATCTTTGTGTGGCTTTCTTGGCACATGAGCTTCTTTGGAAGAACCACTGAGAGTTTCCTCTTCCCTCTCATAATCTGAATATCTCTCCATGCTTTTGATAATATGATGGGTGATGAAATTTGTGGTGAAAATAGATGAGTATGAAGAGATTTTGAAATAGAAAGTAAGTGAAATGTAAGGTGAGGGTGAATGTTTGAAGGAATTAGGGTAAAGGATTTATGAAGGAATGGGGGAAATGAGGGAGGGAGTAGTTTTTTCATATGTGATATTAGGGTTTGTTAATGAAGTAGGTGTAATGAGGATGTAGGATTTGAGAGTTTGGGAATGGGGAATTTGGGGCTAGGGTTTGATGTAGAAATTAGTGTTTAATGGAATAGAGCTTGTTGAGTGATGAAAAGTGAATATGAGTTGGTAAACTAAGTGTAAATGGAGGAGAATGGACACAAATGATCCTTAATGTCTTATGAAAGGTAGATTAGCTTATATAGGGTTTATGAGAGAAATCTCAATGCTAATAGGGTTTACATGAACTGATGAAAATCACACACAAAAACTCAAGAAACAAATTTTCTTGTGCAAGATAATAGGCTATACTTACTTGGCATGAGCTTTGAGTAGCTTAGAAGACGATTTGATAACCCAATTGATGAATTTTAAACTTCCCAGCAAATGCACAGCACCTACCACAGGTGTGCAACAAAAGTTTAATGCGTAGCTCTGGGGAGATAATGCACAGTGCCAGGGAGAAAAATGCAAACTTGCCTCTGTTTCTCTACTTTAGCTCAAAATCGCGTTTTCTCCTCTCCTTAGCTCTCCAATTCAACAATGAAGTTAAAAAAAACACTTGAAATGGCCTTTATACCTTTCTCCTTTAATTTTTCATTAACCAAGACCCACTCTTCTATAGTTTTGATAGCTTTTTTCAAAATGCTCTGTTTCACTTACCTCTGACTTTTTCCTTTTTGCAAGTGGACTTATTACATTGAATTTTTGTGGTGGCAGGAGTTGACTTTGTCACCAGGTGACCAGGAGCAATTCAATTACATATTAGGACAATAAAATTACATCAAGTGATTCATTAAATGCAACTGCTCAATTTCACCTCAAAGCAGAGTTTTGAGGTGAAAGAGCTTTATTTAGCATAACAGACGTAAACTTATGACTCTATGAACCTTTTTATTCTCCTCATGTGCCAGCTGACCCCTTTATTCAATTATGAATGAGCATGATTGACAAACCCTAAGACCTAATGGAACTAAACCCTAGGACTATTTGTTATACATGAAATGAAATAGGATGATTATGAATGACTAAAAAAATATGTAAACAGGTTAGCAGGTGAATGTCATGAGGGAAACTGACATAAAACCACTACCATCAGTTGATCCGTGACCTAATGGAATGTAGCTGATCGAATGAGACACCTAATATGCATGCAAAAGAACAATTTGATCACTGATGGAAGCGTGAAGACACTGACACTAACAGAGAGTATGATGAATGATCCTAAAAATTTGTCACAAACCATCATTAGATGATCGGCTGAAATTCAACTTATTCCAACAATTTTCCAATTATGGTGACGTTTTGTGTCATTGGAACTAACACCAAAATATTGACATCGACAAGAATTTTACAAAAATATTTTCTAGAAAATTTTCCATCGTTGTGAAGTTTGTGTTCTCAGAACATGTGTCAAAAGACTGAAAATGTCACAATTTTTTTTGAAAAGATATTATGACGAACCTTCCATAGTTACGAAGTTTATGTTTTTCTAACAAGGGTTGGAAGATCGACAACATCTCAAATTAAAAAAAATAAAAAAAATTATTGTGGCGAATTTTCCATAGTTGTGATATTTGTGTTTTCGGAATGGGTGTCAGATGATTAACACCATAGCATTGTAATGCTGACGTCATTTAGAAGGAAACAATGGAAGACTGACATCATTGGAAACTAAAAAAAAACTTGAATGAGCTTCCATCTAGACATTGAGAGGCCCTAAAGAAAACTCTTTGTCAAATAAGGCACATATAAGATTAAATCTAGTTCAAAAAAATCACCTAATGTGTAGTGGAATGGAGTGTTTTAGGGAATAACATGACAAGGGTCCTATATAGTGACTAATGCCAACATTACTGTTAAATTTTATGGAAATACTTATAATAATTGTCCTCCATAGAAATTTATGTCACTAATGTTTTTTTTAGAAGGATTTGCATAGATTGCTTGAAAAAGGTACTTTAAGGGAGTAACTAGAACAAGATGATTCATGAGTAGGATTTACAATCAGGCATAGTCACTTTGAAAATAATGGTGAACTAAGAGATCATTATACCTGACAAGTCCTTGTCAATATTGAAGTTGAGGCATAAATACACGACAACCTTTATATGAGAATTCTTTAATTTGAGTAAGGGAACAAAAATTGTAACTTAAGGTTGCAACAACGATTCCATAAAACAATTGCTTGTTTATGGTTGCAGTAATCATGCGTTAAAGTTGCAACAACTATGGCTTGAGGTTTCAGGACTTGTGACTTGGGGATGTAACATCTATGACTTAGAATAAAACATATTTATATAAAATAATATATATATATATAATATATATATTAATTAAGAGATATTATTATACCTAACAAGTCCTTGTCAATATTAAATCTTAGGCATTGATACATGACAACAACATTTATACGAAAATTCTTTATATTTGAGTAAGGGAACAACAAATGTAACTTAAGGTTGCAACAACAATTCCATAAAAATATTTCTTGTATCTAGTTGTAATAATTGTGCGTTAAAGTTGCAACAAATGTGGCTTGCGGTTGTAGGAGTTGTGACTTGGGGATGCAACATCTGTGACTTAGAATAAGATAGATTATATAAAAGAGAAAATATATATATTAAGAGATCATTACACTGGAGAGAGAGAGAGAGAGAGAGAGAGAGAGAGAGAGAGATTATGATAGTATTTATTCTTATGATAATATTTATTCTTATGATAATATTTATTCTTATTATTATTATTCAACAAGTATGATAAAAAATGAAAATTTACTCAGTTGTAGGTGTGGAAGCATTTAGAAAGGGAATGGAGACCAATACATTCAGAAGAGACATTGAATTAACACCGAACTCCATGACTAGGTTTTGAATTTGATAGATGCATAACAAGAGATCCATGCCTAAACATATTAACAAACTCTCCAAAGTGGTATTCACTTACAAATTCCAATTTTATTCTCTTTTCACAAGTTGCAACGTCATGTTTGGATTTAAGCATGACTAAACTTGCCTTTACATCAATGAAAAACCTCTTAACAACACCATGAAAACTATGAAAATTCTTGCTATAATTATAAAGCTCGATTTTTGCAAGGTCTTTGATAGGGAAAATTGTATGTACTTGATGCTGATTCTTCTTTTCTCTAGTTTTAATTTAGAGTTTGTCAATTGGAATGAAGGTTGTCTAAGCTTGTCATATTTATATGTAATTATTGATTGGGTCAAGATTTATATTTTCTTAAATCATCTAGGGAACTATGATGCAAGTTTTCCCCTCATCTCCTTTAATATTCCTTATTATTAACAAGGACCTTAACAATTATAGAAGAAATTTTATAAGGCATTAATGTATGCTACTATTCTGATCACTCACACATTTACATATGCTATTTTCTGGACACCTTCTATTGGTGGATGACATTACCCTATTTCATTTAGGATATAGTAAAGAGGCCTAGTATGTGAAATCTCATTAGAGCTCTAAAATAATTTGGGTTGCATTGGGAATAGAAGTAAATCTACAAAAGTATACCATCTCTTTCATTGATTTGAAAGATGCATTAGAAAGAGCAATCAATCAAGTGCACCCATTTCAAATACTTGGGATTTATGCTAATATTTAATGACAATATGTACGGATATTGGTTCTTTCCATATTAAAATGTGGGAAAAATAATCACAAGAGGGTTATCATTGGGTGGAACATTAACCTTAGTAGAGTCCATACTAGAATATTGGCCTTCTCTAGCTTATATTTTTGTTGGTATCTTGGGAAATATTACAAAACAATGTTTTCATTTTATCTAGAAGGAAAGGAAAAGAGAATGAGACATCCCTATAAAAAAATGGAAATGGACTTCCAAGCCAAAAATCATGAGGGGTTGGATACTAAATTATATTCAACATTTTTGGAAATCATTGGATGCCAAGCATCTTTGGAGAATCATAAAACATTTAGGTTTGTGGAAGGATGTAATCAAATCAAAGTACATTTATCCACTTTCACTTGAACACTCGATAAGATATAGGATAAAACTTGTGATAGGAACTTCTCTCATATGGAAAAATTCAACCCTAGCCATTCTTCATATAAGTTAATGTCTTACATAGAAAATAGGAAATGGCCAAAAATTTAAAATAGGAGAGGACCCTCTACTAGGTATTAATAGAGAACACAAAATGTAGAATGAACTATATTTTGGATCCTTATATTCAAAGGAATAGTGACAATGGTATATGCTTCAACTATTGAATATGGAACATTTTCAATACATGGGTGTAAGAAGGCAATATATTTAGATTTCATAGGTTATTTGGCATAGAAATGGGTTTCTATAGTGAACAAGTTGTAACATAAATCATAAATTCATGGAACAATCATAATTTGGTAGGAATATTTCAGTTGGTGCATAAACGAAGATAATATATTGTGGTGGTATGGATAATGAGGGGACCCCAATTATGGTTGTAGTTAGTGCACATTTTTCTATGATGCCTAGAGCTGAAAAACTTTATTCCTTAAGTTGTCAAGTAGTTGAAAGCCTTGCTACATAAAACTTATACAATTTTATGCTTCCCTTTGCACCAACTTTGTAATAGAAACTTGACTTAAGATGGATGAAACAATTACAACAAATACTTGGATGAAAGCATAAGTGGAATTTACATGCTATATATGTTCTTCATCAAACTTTTGGGTTGGAAGCAACAATTTTTTCTCTATATATGTTTATAGATGTAGAGGTTTGGCGAAAAGTGGTGAGTATGGTTTACCATAAGCACATTTGATTATATGGTGATACTATTGCAACTATTACAAAGAAACCACACAAAGGATAAATCTAGTTTTGAATCGATGGCATTCTCTCTTACAAGTTGCAATAGATGCCTCTAGCCAAGATTTTTTGTCCTGAAAGTGTCTTGTAATATTCGTCACATGTTCCATCCTTTTAGTAATTTTATTCTAATTCCCCCCCATTGGATTTCAAAATACAAACAATGTGTTAAGAGGGAAATTTTTTATTGTGTGGGATTATGAAGAGTTCCTAGTTCCTTGAGAATGGGATATCAATGAAAAACCTATGTCATAGTCCCATGTATAAAAAGTTCTGTAGTAGTAGCAATTATTGGCATTGAATACCAAGTTATCAATCAATAACATAGATGATAGGAATGAAGTAATGATGATACAAAGTTGTGTGGTTTATATGTCAGGTCCTTGTAGATATTTGAGTAATTCTTGTGAGGGGATAATAGTAGATTAGTTTCCATATAATTATATTGATATTATTTCTCTTTTGTTTTTAATAATTGGCATAATTTTAGCTATGATAGGTCTAATTGGAACTTGAATACCCATATAGATTATTGGAAAAAGAAACCAAAGTTTGTAAATATAGATCCTAAACCTGAATTTTTACCTATAGACATTGTAAACAATAAGAAGTTGGGACATTTAGATAGGATTCAGATACACATATCAACTTCAAAAACTAACCCCGACAATGGAAAATATGAACAATATATGTTGCGAAAAGATATACAGGTATACTTAGATCATAATGCATTGAATCTATCAGAAGGCTTAACGTCAAACTTATTCTACTCTGTACTTGGTTTCTCAACTTGGTATTAAAGCTAAGGTGAAGGAAACCAACTTGAAGATCACAACTTCTTGGCATACTTGAAGACACCCTTGTAGAAGTTCTCTCTCTACCAAAACAAAGGAAGAAATTTTGAAGATCACAATCTTGATGACATCATTATAGTTTTTATTTCTCTCACCTCCAAAAAGGATGAAGTTATAAGACCAAAATTTGTAGTACCTCAATCATCATATCTACCTCACTCTAGTATTTCTTTGAAGGATGAAGTATGAATTATATTTCTATGGCCAAGCTCTATGATTAATCTCTATAACCAAGATGATTCCAATGGAGCATAAGTTACCTATGATTCAGACAACGTTCAAAAGCTATTCTCATTGTGAAAGTATCCAAATAATGCACCAAAGACTTGAGGCTATAAAATATTATAATATGTGGTCTATACCTTTGTTTGATGGCATATTCTTTATCCTAATGATATGAAGCCTTTAGAGTTCATCTTATGCATAGTCATGCAACTATACCATCTTGTTGATGGCGTTGGACCTGCCAACATGTCAAGGGGATCTCCCCAGTAAGAAGTCCCAATTAGACCTCAGATTGTTTGGTGTAGGAGTCCCAACAGTGGGTCGTAAGGTAATGCCTTGACCGTGATGTTGCAGAGAGGAAAGTAAGATGACTATGTTAGTAGCAAGGGTGTGACTGATGCAGTGAGTCAAGAAAGATTTATGAGAGGTTATAACACATAAGGGGGAGATGAGGGTGAAGGTGAGTTCCAGGTTGAAAGGGATCAATCCCAACTTGGCTAGGAACACACAACACCAAAGGACATGCACAGCTTCCAGCAGAGTAGTCCACTTGGATGTGGCAGTCACATCATACAAGGTAAGATAACATATACAACACTCACAGATCAATCCAAGATGAGTGCGATGGTTGTTAGAAAAAGGGTCATGTGAAAGGTCTGTCTGATATCCGATAGAGCAGTTTACATAGATGGTGACAACATTAACAACAAGATTCATATAATTGCATACAAATAAGTTCATACACAAATATGTAAGTTAAACAACATATATCATTAATGCAATCAGAGCAGTCTAGCTACAATAACAACATATGCATGAAAATGTGTTGGATCTTATTATATAAAGAATTGTAAGTCACAATCATACAATACATCCATGTAAACCTGCTAGCCCCAATAGTGGAACGTTACAACCACATCCACTTGCTCCTCCAAAGAGATGAACTAGCTCCGTGCAGTGGAGAAGCCAAGGTTCTTTACAATACTATCCAAGCTCTTTCCAAGATAGTCTTATCAGAAGCTTTGTTGACCAAAAGCCTCTCCAATGAGTTACGAGGTACTATTTATAGCAAAGGTTGGGGTGACCCTTGACATTCCCCTTTGTGATAGTTCAACTACCCTCATGACTCTTCACCTACTCTATGACTGTTACATCCAACCATTGAAACTTGAATTACAATTGACATGACTCATCATTACAATGCACATGTACTCATGTGAGACAACATGGCTTGAGCAAGCCTTGCAAGACATCACCGACACTCAGTCCACTGTGATGAGACCAACTCTCTAACATGCTTGTGATGGTGAAGGTGGTGATCTGATGCCAAGTTTGGTCGTCCATGATGGTGTGCATGCACCTCATGGTGACATCTTGTTGAAGCAAACTCTTGCCTCTGTTGTAACTGGTGCATTGGTTCGGTCCCTTCATCCAACTCATCTTCTAACATGCACATGGTCTTCTTAGGTACGGTTGAACTGGCAACACACACTGATGCATAGTGTCCATGCTGATCTTCAAGTGTGTGTTGGTGGTCATGTGCATGAACTTGACGAAGTACATGTTCAACCCCAGTTGGTCTTGCTTCTTGTCTTCGCCTTAGTGAGTGTGTCGAATGGGTTGGATTTCATGCATGTTGTTGAATCCCTTGCATGCAATCAACAACACTACTCACCATGTCTTATCTGTGTTAGCTGTTGGGATGGATCCTTAGCTTGTACGGGTGCAGCTTCATCCGTGAGTGCATGTTGCGCCCAATGTTGTTCCTTTTCCTGTTGTAGCTCATTCATTTCTCTGTGCAGCTTCATGTTCTTTTTGAGTTGCTACTTCAGCACATGCAACTCCTTCTTTGTTCCATCTTCTGCCTTCACGCAATCTTCATGTCATGCTGTCACTTCATAACCAGAGTCTCCAAAGCTGCTTTCATCATCAATGGACCTACTTGAGCTTGCAACCTTATTCCGCCTCTGTGTTGTCAACAACCCTCCTCTTGCATTTGTTGCATTTGGTATGTTTTCTTCAAATGCTATTCATGATGTTGCTCACTGTGATGCTACTACAGTCATATCTTGATGTCCTTTTCTATGAACAACTTGATGTTTTCGTGGGTAGGCAAGTCCATGGGCACTTGATCGACTGCATCCCCAGTATGCTCCGAATGGTGTGTTCATCTCTGCTCTCCTGGAAACCATTGTACCTTTATTGCTGAGAGGCATATGAACACCTAGGATACCTAGAGACATGGCATAACTCATGGCAAGCGATCTGTCAGTCAAAAACCAAAATGAACATGAGAATTGACTTGTAACATACTTGGGTACATGATCATGAAGGTTGCACAATTTCGGTCGAGAGTTCAGGAGACCGATTTCCAAGACTAAACAAGGCACAGTCTCGGCTGTTGGAAGACTGCCTGACTACTAGAACTACACAATGCACAGTCTAGTTTGGTTGCTAACTGCTGGGATTGCACAATGCGCAATTCCAGTTGGGAAGGACTGCTGGCCTAGGGACAAATTTGTGCAATTTATTGGGCCAAGTAGCCACTGTCCTCCATAAATGCACAAACAAATTATAGAGGCCAGTGTTAGGAAGGAATGAAAAAATCTAGAGAGGAAGGCGAGCCTTCCCTCCCCTGATTGCATAATGCAGCCTTGGTGAAGGCAGAGTAAGGGTCAAGGATGGCCCGACTCGCCGATGGGAAACTGAAAGCAACTAAGAAAATAAATACATGGTGACACTAAGTGATAGCAGAAGTGATTGACAATGCATGAAAAACATGAAATAAAGATTTGGTAAATAGATCAACATGCATGTGGGTGAGGCAATTTGCCTGTTGGGTGAACATCTGTGCAAAACAGTTTCATGCATACGACAACAGTTAGATAGCAACAAAAACTAAAACAGAGCTAGGACAAGCTAGTATATATGTAAATGACAACAGGCATTCAAAGAAATCAAGAAAACAATACTCCCACAAGTGAAACACAAAAAATGATAGAAATGAAACACAAGGCATGGGAAGCAGGCTTACCCCAAAACAACTAAGTTGAATGTGCCGACTGCTCCTAGATGTGATGTGGGATGTCAGAGCTACAAGGTTGATGTGAGGAATGAGATCTGCAGTGTCCGGTTGATGAGTTTTGATAACATCAAGGTTGTGATGCGCATGCCACGAATTTAGGGGAAGTGACACTTGGTGGGAGGTTTCTGAATTTCTCCTTGCATACAACCTCAAATGGTTAAACATCGATCCCTGAAAAAAGGGATGCCTTTACATGTTGCCTTGGGAGAAGCAACCCATGCATGCAAGCCTGTTTTTCTCAGTCTAGGAGGGAAACAATTAACTCAGCTGCACATGCAAGAGGCTGATTGATTGCTTGAAGGAAATGCACATTTATGGCTGGGAGCTGGGCTAACTTCACAGGAGATTTGCACAATTTCTGGGTAGAGCAGATGACTATTGCCCAGATTTGTGCAAATCCTGGGCTGAGAAGCCTTGCTGTGGAAATTTGTGCAAATCTTGTTGAGAGTGTTGGTAGGCAGGATTGTGTAATCCTGGAGCCCAACGGGCTTCCATAGAGGATTACACAATTTCTGGAGGGAAGGCTAGTTTCCCTCCAGAAATGCACAATTTTCAAGGTGAAGATGCTTAGCTTGCAGCTGGACCAAGTCCGAGTGAACAACCTATGGAGGGAATGGATCAAGTAGTGACCGACAGGTTACCTTTGTGCAAGAAAGACACTGAAGCTTGTGAAATTGAAAAAGCAAGGGAAATTGCTGTGAAGATTGGAAGGGAGGCTCCAAAATGAGGTTAAGGCAAAATTTTGGAGGGTGGTTGTAGCCGCTACAATACTTGGCGACACACTGGTAGAACTCCAACTCTTTGAATGGACCTTGTTCGCGAAAAGCAAGTCTAACACCTCCGGAAGTATTGTTCAATTTTCAGCTCATCTTGGTTTCACACTAACTTGATTGTAAGATGTAGCATCTGCCAAACCCTTGGTCAATTGACACACATTCCAAGCCAAGGCAACAAAGTTGTTTTGATTGGGGTTGAAGGGTATATATATTAACAAGAAGTATAGTCGTCAGAGTCTTAGTTTCATCTCTAGTGTTGCTCCACTGCCAGCAGGCCTGTATAGTAACTCGGTGGGGTCATATAGGAACACAAGCATGGCTCTGCTGCCAGTGAGCTTGGTCAGTACCCCGGAAGAGTTACTTGCATCACCTCCCTACGTAGGAAGCCTTTCTCTTATTTTGCCTTATTCATTTTTCATTTTTCATTTTTTCATTTTTATTTTTCACTGTGCATAACACTTATTCATTTTAGAGGCAGAAGAGGGATCCCAACTTATTGAGAGAAGAAGAGGTTATTCCAATAGAGAAGTAGTTTATTGTATCTCTAACGTGCATGTTAAGGTTTTCCTCCTCAACTTACTCTACTTGACTGAGCTGACAAGGGTTAACCCAAAAACAACCACCTAGAGAAGGTGACACTAGTTAGCATGCAAGTGTTGTGTTTTCACCAAGGTTCACTTTGAATAGTGAGTATTTTCCTTCAACGTATCATAGACTATATCACTTAGAACTAAAAGTTTGATGCATATAATTGCCTGTCCTAGTTTGATGACAAAGGTCTATGTTAAAGTTGATTTCATTTTATTTTTCTCACTTAGGATTTGGAGTTTTAAAGGTTTTTAACTTAAATCATACTCCACTCCTATTGGTTTTCCTCCACTCATCATTATTCCATAGTCATGTCTTGTCTTATCCGAGTCACCGTGTCTTTTAGTGATTTCGCAGCGTAATCTCATTTGCCCATTTCGCAGCGCAATCATGGTCTAGCAATTTCGCAGCGCGTCATGATTAGGCAGTTTCGCAGCGCATCATTAAAAATTATAACTAACAGCGCTGTGAAATCATGGATTCATGCATTTCGCAGCGAATCTTTCCCAAAATGTCAAGTCCGTAGGTGAGTCATCATTCGTGTCTACTCATGTCAGTCTGCGTACCTCTTGTATCATGTTTGAACGTTCATTTGCCACTACACCAATAGACTGTTGATATGCACAGAAATATCATTCCCAAGAGATTTTACTGTGCATAGGCCTTAATGATGGTCGTAAGTGCCACATGAGTGACCAGTCTACCTGATTATGCATTGAAGCGTTTCAATTTGAATTTCAAGCAAGGCTGATTTCAAGCGAGCCTAATTACAAGCGAGGTTGAATTAAAAAAGGAGCTGAATCACCATCCCGACTGGAGCTGTTAGAATTTGGGTGTGAAAATATCAAAGGAAAAATGGAGAGAAAAGAGCATAGATCCGGTAAATGTCAGAGGAATGAACCTGAAGGCCTGGACATAACGTTGAGGGATGAAGGCGTGAAGAAAGCGTTCAAAGATGCCGGGGGCTGGAAATTTTGCAAAAAACTACAAGGAGGACATGCACAGGTAACTAAGGAATTTGCGCTAAACTTCACTGGTTTAAATTCAAAGGTAGCCATGATAGAAGTACAGGTTTCTCCAGAAGTAATAGCTGCTGTAACAGAGATCCCAAGAGGACGGGAAGAATGGTTTAAAAATTTTAAATTTGATATGAATCCTTGTAAGGAGTTTTTAAAGGAGGCATATGTAAATGAAGACTTAACAAAAGCAGTGCCCAAACATTATGTCAAGGAACATTATGCTCTTCTTCTCACCTGCATATAGAAGTATTTGACCTGTGAAGGAAGGTACAATAAGGTCTATTCTTACCATTTTAAACTGCTCTTGCATTTCACCGGGAAAGTCTCCATAAACATTCCTTTTTATTTATTTCGCAGTTTGAGTAAGATGTGTGATAAGGTGCAGCTGAGGAAAGAGGACTGTGAAACCTCTTTATTTCATCATGGTTTGATTAAGTTGCTAGTTTTAGATGGCCTCCAAAAGATAGGCAGAGACTGGAATTCGTTTATTTTCATGGTTGGATTCCAAAGCAAGACTGGCCTTATTCCACAACCAGCCAGAGAATTCACCATAGCTGAGCTTCAAAAGGAAGTAAGAGCTAAAAAGCAAACCAAGTCACAACTAAGAAAACCAGTGAAGCCACTAATCATTCAAGAACAACCTCAACAAATAACAAAGGAAAAAACTCAGGGTAAGAAGACTGTACTTGAAACAGGCAAATCTGAAGCAGTCTCAAGGGTAAGGACAAGAAGCCAAATAAATAAGGAAAAAGGTAAAGCTATAGCTGTTGAAGAGAGCCCAGTGTCTAAGGCAAGCTTGAATGATTTATTACAGGCCATTGAATTAGAGCAGTCTAAACCAGTTCAAATTGATTTAACACAGTCACCGCAAGAAAGTATTAAGAAAACCAAGGCCTAAAAAAGGCTTAAATTTGATGAGCTAGCTCAGGAATTTATTTTTAAACCTAGAAGACCTATGACAAGAAAATTCCAGCAAGCACAGGAAGCACTGCCCAGAACAGAGGAAATAGGGGAAGGGACACAACCTTGGCAAAAGAGCAGCACATGCGAAACAGTCATCACATCTTAAGGAGATTATGTAGCAGCCATGAAGAGCCAAATAGAAGCAGCTGAAGATGAGATTAACCAACTGCAGAAAGCTGTTAGAGACCTGAAGGCACAGCTAGGCAAGTTGCCTGCTAAATGAATTTTCTTTTCAAGAAAGGTTTTGTTCCAAATTTTTGTCAAATTGCTTAGTATTATTGTTTTGAAGATATGTAAATCCCTGCTACACATATGAAAAATCAAAGGGAGTTTTTGGCAATCAAATGTTTGGGTGATAAAAGTCTCGGGTCAAAAAGCAAGCCGTTTCAAATAATTCAGCAGTTTCGTAGCGCGCTACGAAACTGCTGTAGGTGATGATTTTAACGCAGACAGGCAGTTTTGTTTTATGAACGGGAATTTTGAAAGAGAGACACCTAAAGGGTACACAAGACATTAGATGGAGCTACAATAGCCATTCATATCAAGACAAGTGTACATTTAAAAAAGATGGAATATTTTAACCCGAGTTTAAAAGTTTGTTGTAAAGCCTCTTTATCACCGTTTCATAAGATATCAAATAATTTGTATACAAGGAACTTTTGCCTGCACACATGTCCATCAATGCAGCCTACAGCACATCAAGAATGTGGCAGTGTTCCATATTTTGGTTATTAAAGGCTAGAAGACATGCTGTTAAAGGCTAGAAGACATGCTGTTATACATTCGAGCAATTTAAGGATTTTTGGAGCCGAGAAGCAAGGGACATCCCTAATACTACTGGGCAGTTAAGGATTCAACGTTCAAGGTCAATATGGAGTATTAAATATCCAGCTTATCCAAATTGAAAGAGGACCAGATGTCAAAGAACAAGGAGAAGCCACTATGGCACGAAGATGGAGTTAGAGTCATAGTTTATTTAGGACTTTTTAAAATTCCAGTCAGCACTTTATTGTATTTAATAGTTAGTTAAATAGCTGATAGGTGTCATTAGAGATAGCTATCGAGTTATCAAATTCCCCTCATGCTGGAGGATGAAGCTCGAATTAGTTAGAATAAGGATTCTATATATAGCTGAAACATCAATGTAATGAGGGTTGGAAATTTTATAACAGAAGACTATTTTGGCTTATGTAAAGACCCATTTTCAGTAATATAAGTTGTCTGTTTTTCTTCTCAGGATTCATGAAGGATTTCCATGTTCAGAATGTGTGATTTTTTCTTTCCTTAATGTCTTTTATAGTTGCATGGATGTCTAATCACTCAGAATTCACTGATTGTGCTCTGATTTCCTGTATGCATTTATGAACTGTGGTTTTATGTGAGTTATGTTTTGAACATCTAAATGCTAAGTGCCCTGACTTCTATGAAAAGGCAGTATCACTATTTACTGAAGTATGATTGACTCCATAGGCCCAATGGAAACTTATGTAATGTTTATCCAGCCATCAAATTTGTTAATGTTATTCCACAAGAGTTAACCATCTTATTATTAGTCAAAATCAATAACCCTTTGAGAGAGCCCTCTCAGGCTAAGGAGGCTAAGCCTTAGTCAAAAGATTGGTTTGAAATAGTTACTTGAAGTCTTCCTGGTTTGCAGCCTTCCAGGGTCTGATTTTGAGATAACAGACTAAAAGTAACAAGCTCATCATACAGGGGTAGGATGACATATAACCAATTAGTTATAGCTATACAAACCCTCTTGTACTTTACCTAGCTCGCTTCAAGAGTCATACATGGTTTCATGCAAAACTAACCTATGAACGAAACAAGCGAATGAACTAACAATCAAAAAATAAAAGAAAGAGCAGAAGCAAAAATGAAAGTGAAGCAAGTAAATGAACAAGCAAGCAAACAAACAAGCAAACAAAGCACGTAAGCTAACAAGCATGAAAGCAAACAACTAAAAGAAAACACTACTCCTACGCCTACACTAACGGTACATGGGCATGATCACGTGAAGTGATACTTCCAATGTAGCCACCATCACAATGGTAGATCCATGTTGGTGAAGGCTTGGTCCGCGAGCAACCCAGTTGTGAGAACCAGCAAGTAAGAAAGATATAACAATGAAGACAATGACACTTCATGATTCAAAGTACCCGCGGGACATAAGTGAGTGCATGTGCATTACGGTTAGTATGCGGAATTATCATGGTGCTATGTGACACTACATGCAAATTTGAAGCATAAGAACACTCTTGACTGTGACATGAAAGAAAACAAAAGAAACAAAGATAACTTGCATCGCGTACGAGTGCTTGCAATGTAATATTCCTCCAATGCATGAGAAACAGGGTCATGTAGTTCGAGTGGATGAAGTAAAATATGAGTGTTAGATTGATCTTGAGTGCATACAGATAAGTGATGAGGAGCCTTTAGTTTTTGAAAAATTTCCTAATCGGAAGCAAAACCAACCTCAGGATAGTGAGGGCCTAACATAACCATCATCTTGGGCTAAAGTGCCCTGACAGTTTGTGGGGTTTCAACATCGTTGACATATGGATCTTCGTAGACCAATGGCCTAGACAGATTAACAACGAGTGAATCAACATTGTGATTAGATGATGAGGTGAAGAGATCACGACAACCAAGATCAGAAAATTCAGGATGTTGGTCGACATCCTCATGGTTTGATGAATCGCATAGAGGGGTAGATGAGGAGGAAGGATGTTCATCCTCTCTGTTTCCGGAAAAAGTAGATGAAAGATCAAGTGGATTTCCAATGAATAATTTGTCCTCTTTGTTTTTGGATGATGGGCTAACATATGATGTGTCTTGCGAAAGATCGACAATGGGTGCATCCATGGATGAAGACATACATGAAAAATCAAGGATGGTATGTTCACCAACGATGTTAGGAAAGAATGGAGGGGGATCAGAAGGAAGGGATTCATCCTTCGCTGAGTGTTGATGCTCAAGCTCCCACTCATACTCTTCATGAATAATAGTGCATGTTGGTTGTGCAACACAATCTCCGTCAGTGGGTTGTTCCTTGTTCACAAGAAGTGAAGAGTCTGGAATGGATGAATACAAGTGTTGGATACCTATACCAATAGGTTTCATATTTCATGATTGGCAAATTCAAAGTGCCAAATATGCTCTGCTTTGCTGATACAAAGATCCCATATTTCCAAGACAAGGCAAGGTGTGTACATGCCTTCATGTGTACTAAATTTTGATGGATGGTCCAACAGTCTAATCTGGATCATGCCATGTTTCAATTTTCTGTTGTAGAATAGAGAAAGAAGTCTGTCCAAACTGTTTAAACTTGGCAGACCAATAGTTAGGCAGAGAAGCTAAGGTTCCCAACTGCTTAATCTGGGGTCTTGGAAGCAATAAGGGTAGTATTAGATAGGAAATCAAAAGAAAAAGCCAGTGGAAAAGAAAAGGCACATAAGGGTCTGCAAGTCCAAGTGCACCC